>JAYMGJ010000058.1:0-26187 GCA_037178675.1 Scleroderma bovista | reverse complement strand
GGGCATGCGGGGTAGAGGCGGGAAGTGCGAAACGTATGGCGGCGGGCGAGTGGGAGGGCAGGTTCGGCCTCGACGTAATAGCGGGGGTTGTCGAGGAAGAGGTCTGCAAGGGTGTTGACAATGAGGTTGTAGTGACGGAAGGTGGTGTACGTCTGCTCAACCCTTTTGAAGTCTGCTTCTCTGGCAGCTTCTTGAGCGGGCGTAAGAGGAAGGGGGTAACGGGTATCGTAGGTGACTGTCAGGCGACCTGCCTGACTAAAGGAGTACTCGTAGGGAGGTATGGTGACTAGGTAGTGGGGTAACGTAGGAGTAACAATATATTGGGACTAGATCCCCACAGATGTTCCAATGAACTAAGCATAAGCTTCTGTTCGCCTGTCACGCTCGCCGGGTCAGGGCAGTGGCACAGCTATGCAGAAACAAACGGCCACTGGCTGCAGATCACAGGTCTACCTCTCCACGGACGGAGGAACTACGTGTAACTATGGCTCAATCTCCTTGCAGGTGCGAACCGCGCTTGAACGGGAGCTGCCCTACAGACACCAGGCACGACCCTGGGCTGGTGTATGATACGTAAACAAGTTTGTACTAGAAACTCCCAAACCCAAGTGGGCTACAGGGAACAGCACTAAAGGCTGGCCGTGTGCGAACGTGAAAGGTTTTGAAACAAAGCTCCTTAACCCTGGAGTCCGGGTATAGTTTCCCTTTATAAGGCTGGGGAACAGCGCGTGGTAGACAACTAGTAGGTGGGTAGATTCGAGCTCTAGTGAGACAACCCTAAGGGCAAACAACCCAAAGAACTACCACACGTTGAGACTCTGAGGAGGAAGCAGGAGTCAACCGTCTTAGAGCGAAAACCCAAAGAGAGCTTGAATGGAGAGCCTCTGGGTGCTGGATTGCAGCAGCATATATACTACACTACACGTGTCCTGTGCGAGGCTATCCATGAGGCTGTATGCTGTACGAGGCAGTGAGCACAGCTGCCGTCCTGTGGTAAGGCTATGCTAACGACACTAAGGGATACAGCATGTACAGCATGAGGCTGTAGTCTAGACAGACCTACAGATAAGATGCACTAGATAAGATACTATGGTACGATAAGATAAGATGTCATCTAATCGCAGATTAGATAAGATAAAAAGTTAGTCCGTTACAAGTCTGTTGTAAACTAAAGTCTGATTGTAATCGCACACCTCCGATGCTACGTATCCATCTCCACTCCGACAATTGATGCTCCATCTCCTTTTAGTATATAGTTCCGTGTCTATGCATCCGGTTATTGTATGTCTCCGTTCCGTTTCTGTTCCTGTTCCCTTTGTTCCTGTCAAGTCCGGGTCTACTCCGGTAGGGGGTCCGGTCAAGTCCGGACAGAAGCGGACGAAGGGGGAGAGCAGAGGGCTGGACAAGAGATTAGTCTGGCCGGAGTTGGTGACCACTTGGATTCAACGACTAAGGACAACGAGCGTTGATCCCTTGCGTAGGTTCCGGTCAAGAATGGGAGACGGAGATAGAGACGGAGACGGGCAAGATCAGGAGTAGAGACTATGGTTGATTTCAGACTGACTATACAGAATAAACTATGGAGTACTTATACTAAGTAGAAACTAGGGTCGAGTATATACGGTGACAAGTAAACAACCTAATAGCGGACAAGGAACGACCGGAGTTAGGACTAGGTCAGGTCCGATGAAAATAAAGCAGGTCCGGTGAAAATACTACAAGGTATGAGATATAAACAGAGCACGGAGAACTCACGGTACTACAGGGTTGACGGAGAAGTGAAGTAACGACTGGATAGGGATTAATGCAAAGGGTCGCACTTAGCGGAAGAGTATGTGCGCGTCCGGGACCAGAGTGACGCGCAGAGGTCCGGAGTTGAGCTGTAGTGCTGCGATGCGACCGGAGTAACCGGGTATGATCCGGAGTTGGACATGGTCGTAACAGTATCCCCCCTTTAGGGGCCGAACCCATGAGGCCCCAATGAGGCTGACGTGTGGTCGCCTAGAACAATGCGGAGTCCGGAGTGAATGTCTGAGTACAAACTTTGGATCTATAAAGATCAGACCGGTTTTGCCTGTAGTACCCCTCAGTTCTCTGCCCTCTAACAACATGTCGAACATTGCCAAGTCCATCAGCCCCGTCGCCCCCGCTGCCACCGAGTCCAAGGATTGGACGAAGGCCTCTATGCCGGAGTTGCAATCTGGTAGCGAAGACGAGTCAGACGTCCTTGATGCCAAAGCGAAGGAGCGTCGTCGATGTAAGCAAGTGAAGAGGGAGGAGAAACAACGTAGGGAAGAGGCGGAGAGGCGAGCACGTGAAGAGGCGGAGGCCAGAGCGCGGGACCCTGAAAAGCCCAAGCAGCGCGCGTGCATGAAGTGCGCCGGTCTCAAGGAGCGGTGCGAGTGGCCGGAGGTGGGAGGTCCGGGTCCGGTAGTGGACAAAGGGAAGGGCAAGGCGAAGGAGGTCGCAGCATCGCCGCGAGGAGGGGAGAAGCGGAAAAAGAAGAAGACAACTGCGAAGGTTGTTGACGATGACGACATCGTCGAAGTACCGGGACCGTCTGGGCAACGGTCTGGGTTCGACCCTAGGCCGTTTCTAGAGCGGCTGGACAAGCTGACCGGAGCGGTGGAAGAGATGACCGGACAGATGTGCCGGGTAGCGGATGCCACCCGCTCTGTGGCCAAAGGAAACGAGCGGCTGACGGCCGGCCTCGAGACATTCCTCGAGGAATGCCGTTTCTTCATGGCGCCTTGGGATGAGGACGAGGAGTCGGAGGACAGCGAGCCGGAGGTCGACCCGGAGGAGGTCGAACAGGAGGTCCAGGGGCTCCAAGAGGAGCAGGAGAACCCTGGCGGCGCTGTGCCGGAGTAAGTGGTCCGGTCCGGACTTTGTAAATAGAAAGTGTAATTAGTTTGACTTTTTTGTTTATAAAGAAAAGTGATCTGAGTTTAGTGAGTGATATTACAAGATGAAGTGAAACAGAGAGTGAAACAGATAAGAGAGACGGATAAAAGAAACAGAGAGCGAGAGTATTACTACATAGACGCGAGTGGTCCGGGTTTGTCCGGGTACCAGACATGATAATCTTCTAACAGTTCCGTAGCGTTGCCTAGTTCCATGGCGAGTAGCCATGACGTTTCTTCGTCAGTTCCTTCGTAACCGGACCAACGTACCAAGTACAGCAGTTTGCACGATTTTCGTCGACGGTCAACCTTGGAGTCGAGGATCTCAGAGATCTCGAATTCCAGTTCACCATCTACTTCAACTGGTGACGGAGGAGGCTGTATCCGGTCCGGTATAGTATTGGGTATGGCCGGTTCGAGTTGGGAGACATGGAAGACGGGATGAACGGCGCGCATGGAATCTGGAAGGCGTAGCGTAAAAGAGAGAGAGCCTACTTGTGCTATGATAGTGTAGGGCCCAAGATTCTTTTCTGATAGCTTTTTGGATGGTCGAGTAGACCGGAAGTATTTGGCTTTCACATATACTTGGTCGCCAACCTTGAAGTCCGGTGCTGGAGTACGTTTGGCATCAGCCGGACCTTGGTAGCGAAGTTGCGCGTTGGCCATTTCTTCTCGAAGGTATTGGTGCAGCGACTCGAGGTCGACTGCGTAATCACGAGCCCGTGCGGAGGTCATATCTCATTCTGGGTAAACGGAGATCTTAGGGTGGTAACCTTTGTTGGCAAAGAAGGGTGAAACTCCGGTAGTAGCACTAGGTGCATTGTTGTATGCGAACTCCGCCAATGGGAGTAGGTCCGCCCAGTTGTCCTGCTGGTAGTTGCAGTAGATTCGGAGGTACTGTTCGAGAGTCTGGTTGGAACGCTCAGTCTGGCCGTCGCCCTCCGGGTGGTAACTGGAGGTGAAGTGGAGGCGCATGTCGAGGGCCTTTCCGAGTGACCGGAAGAAGTGAGAGACAAACTCTGTACCGCGATCTGAGGTGACGTGGGCGGGGACACCGTGCTTGGAGAACACGTGGAGTAAGAAGAGCTTTGCGAGCTCCGGACTAGTGATGGTGTCGTGAGTAGGGATGAAAATAGCTTGTTTAGAAAGCCTATCTACTATGACCAGGATAGCTGTGAATCCGGTAGAGGCAGGGAGCTGCTCTATAAAGTCCATGGATATGGAATTCCAGGGCTTCTCCGGTACTGGGAGCTGCTTCAGCAGTCCGTATGGTCTATGGCACGGTGTCTTAGCTCTTGCGCAGGAGGTACAGGACCGGACGTAGTCCTTGACGAAGGTCCTGAGACCAGGCCAGGTATATTCACGCCGGATTAGCTCTAGAGTCCAGTTTTGCCCAAAGTGACCAGCGAGTGGGTGGTCGTGTCGATACCGGAGTACCCGGAGACGGAGGTCATCCAAGTCCGGTACGTATATACGACCGTCTAGTCGAAGGAATCCAGCCTCATCAGTGGACCAACGAGAGTCCGGTGGATCTGCGAGGTGGACCTGGGCAATGGGATCAGAGGGTAGTGCAGAGAGGATGTCACTATGGAGTGTTTCCACGTCCATGATTGCGACTGCACGGAGGACCGGAAACTCTAGATAAGTAGCGCGAAGAGAATTAGAGAGCTGTTCTTGAGTGAACACCGGCCTAAGATTTTGGGGGTTAACCCGGGCGTAGCCACTATCCCCCTCTTTGGGGTAGACGTCCCATCGTCTAGTGAGAGTGTCCGGCTTGGCACCGAGTTTTCCGGGACGGAAACGAATGACAAGATTAAATTGTGATAGAAATTCAGACCACCGGGCTTGCCGGCGGGACAGTACTTTTGAGGTGGAGAAGTACTCGAGGTTTTTGTGGTCCATGACGACGTCTATTGGAGAGGCGGAACCTTCGAGGTAATGGCGCCAGTTCCGGAAAGCTTCGAAGATAGCCAGCAACTCCTTATCGTGGGTGTCGTAGTTTAACTCTGGAGCAGTCAGGGTCCGGGAGTAGTATGCGACCGGACGGATCTCTCCGTCGGCGCAGGTGATAGACAAGATGCCAGCGACAGCGTAGTCGGAGGCATCAGTTTCCACGATGATAGGGGTGTCCGGAATAAAGTGAGTGAGGATGGGCGCGGTGGTGAAGGCGTGCTTGAGAGCATTGAAAGAACGTCGACAGTCCTCAGAGAAATTCCAGGGAGCATCCTTCCGTGTGAGCCGGGTGAGGGGAACCACAATGTCAGAGTAGTTGAATATGAACCGGCGGTAGAAATTGGCAAAGCCCAAGAAGGATTGGATGTCCTTTACCTTTCGAGGTTCAGGCCAGTCAGAGATGGTTTGGATCTTGTCCGGAGACATAGTCAAACCGTCCGGAGAGAGGCGATAGCCGAGGTACTCTACCGAGTCCGAGTGGAACTCACATTTCTCCGGTTTGGCGAAGAGGCCATGTAACCAGAGTCGGCGGAGAACTTCCCGGACGTGCTGCTGGTGGGACTCCATATCCTCGGAGTAGATTAGGATGTCGTCGAGGTACACGACGATGCAGACGTCTAGCATGTCAGCGAAGATGGTGTTGACAAAGCGCTGGAAGGCTGCAGGGGCGTTAGTGAGGCCAAAGGGCATTACTAACCACTCGTAGGACCCATAGCGCGTACGGAAGGCGGTCTTCCATTCATCGCCCGGAGCAATCCGGACTAGATGGTACGCGTGCCGGAGGTCGATCTTCGAATAGATTTTAGCACGGCTGGGTGAGTCCAAAAGATCAGAGATTAGGGGGAGTGGATAGCGATCCTTCTTGGTAATTTTGTTTAGGCCCCGGAAGTCAACGCAGAGGCGGAGTGAGCCATCCTTCTTCTTTACGAAGAGGACCGGAGCAGCAGGGAGGAGGCGGTAGGACGGATGAAACCTGTATTTAGATTCTCGTCGATGAAGGTCTGGAGGGCGGAGAGCTCAACCGGAGACAGTGAGTAGAGAGTTCCCAAAGGAGGAGAGGTACCTTCTTCAAGGTCGATCTTCAGATCGTAGTCACGATGCGGGGGCAGTTCAGAGGCTTTCGCCTTGCTGAACACGTCCGCATAATCGCGATACTCCGGAGGGACAATGTCCAAGTCCGGCAGAGTAGAGGCAGAGGAAGAGCGAGCCTTCGCTGAGTCAGAGGGACACAGCTGAAGTTGGTATTTGGTGGATCCTTCTAATTTGCACGCACGCACGAATGCGGCTGCGTTAATCAGAGAGATGTGTGGAGGGGTGCAAACCGGAGTGTCGACAGATGGCGCGAGGCCGGGGTCAGATTGGCCGGAGAGGCCGGAGACAGGGTTACCGGACAGGACCGGAGAGGGAGTTGACGGGGGCGCTAGCAAACTTTGTGCAAGGGTCCGGAAAGTTAAACTGCTCAGTACCCAATCAATCAACGGATTGTAGCGGGTGAGCCAGTTATGTCCAAGGACAATCATGCATTCAGAGTCTAACGGAGCGAGGTAAAAAGTCATAGGGGTGACATCACTGGATGCGGGGAATTTCACTGATAGGTCGACGGCTTGAGTAATTACAAAATTTGAGGTACCGTCAAAGAGTCGGAGAACAATCGGAGGAACAGAGTAAGTGGAGAGAGAGTGTCCAAGAGCATATTGGGTATCTACAAAACAGTGCGTGGAACCGGAGTCCACAAGCGCACGGAGTTCTGGTAAATCGTAAGACAAAAGGAAAACATGAGGCATAAGGGAATTAGGATCGTAAAGAGCGGACACGTTGAGGTGAGCCTCCTCGGGTGCACTTCCGGAGTCAACGCAGCTCGCCGGTTGTGCGGAGGTCCAGGAGCTGCTTACTCTTTTTTTGACTTGGAGTTGGCACCCGAGTTAGTAGAGTCCGTCTTACCGGACTCAGCAGCGATGGCCGCAGGGCGAGCCTTGGCCTTTTTGGTCTTCTTAGGACAGTTGTCCGCAAAGTGACCGGTCCCTCCGCAGAACATGCAGAGGTTGTTGTCCAGACGCCGTTTACGCTCGTCTGCGGTCAGCTTCCCGTCCTTACCAAGCTTGTTGGTCAGGTCCGGTCTGGAACCAGAGGAGGGCTGGTTGTTGGTCGTTTTGGACGAGCCAGAGTTGTTGGCGGAGCTGGGGGAGTTACCGGTCTTGGATTTCTCCTGACCGGAGTTGGATGAGTTGCCTCCGGAGTTGGAGGACTTGGTTGGGGATGAGGTGGATTGGGTCTTCGTCGTACGAGAGATCTCGTCTTTGCGCTCCCAATAGCGTGCGTCGATCTCTTGACAAAGGGCCCTAAGCCCATGCAGAGTCAGGGGTTTCCCAACTCGAGCTATCTCATCTTTTAGGCGGTCCGGGAGACCGGAGTAGAATAGGCGGCGGAGCGTGCCATCCCCATAGTCCTGGACCTGCGAGGCAAGCCGGTGTGAGTCAAAGTGTGGATTTGGGTCAGAACAACAACCCAAACACAACACCAACAAAGGACTACGAAATTGTGCGAGTGGTGGTTTACCTCCGCGGTGTCCAGAGAGGATGTGCTGAGGAGGAGGGAAGGGGATCTACACCAACAGGGTGATGCAGACGGTGATGCAGGATACTCCTGGGGTACAGGAGCAATAGAAGACGAAGGGGATAGGTGTCTGGACTCTTCCTAAAGCCTAGGAAGTGTCAAAGCGGGGATTGAGTTGACTGGGACTGAAGTAGCGATACTACACCTAGAGATTGGTGCAGCAAGGGGACAAGGGGGCTCCTGACGTCCAGAAGCAATAGGGGATGAAGGATTGACAGGCTAGACTCCGCTTGAGCCTAGAGAAAGACTTGGACTTGAATAGATTGGATAAAACTTGAATATCAGAGCCTTTAGACCTTCACTGAAGCCTACAAGACTCAAAGAGCTGAGGGGATACTGACTGAGAGGGACTGAGAGAGGGATAATTTCGTGCAATTGGGTCTTTTTTCACTGGGCTGAGCCCAGGGGTTTAAATACATGGGGGGGCACAGCATTAAAGTACAAAAAGAGAAGGGAGTAAGCAGAATTTGTCAAGGATTGGTAAGGGATTGGTAAGAGCTTTGTAAGGGGTTTGTAAGCGATCAGTAAGCAAGGGATAAGCAGGAATGAGTAAGCATAGGAAGCATGAATAAGCTGCTAAGTAAAGGAATGAGTAAGCTGCATGACAAGATTGATTGGTAAGGGAGTGAGTCATCAGCTGAGTAATATACCAAAAATGCGAAAGGGATAGAGTAATACTGATGACAAGAGAGCATCAGTAAGCAAGGGATGAGTCACTGCACAGCAGAAGGAGTCATTGATGCACAGCCTAAGAAGTTTGATGGGGGGCTGTGTACCATCAGGAATTTGATGGGACAACAATGGGGAAGATCTGGGATTAATAGGGGGATTGATCCGAGACAAAACAGCCACAAGAAGGGTACCAGGGGTCCAGAGGTCTTTTTGGGGGGTCAGCATACACTAAAGTATAGTGCATGTGTTCTAGCGCCGCTGAAGCACAACCATGGGCTCCCTTGACGAGCTCTCTTCTGGGAAAGAACGAGAGAGGGTTCTTCTTCCTAATAGCACTATAAAGTGGGGGGGAATAACTGTCATGGTGCTGGGGGACGTCGTCTGAAAGTAGGGAAGCGGATAGAGTATTGAATTCGGCGCATCCAGGGAAGTGAGACAAACGACAGAGGAAGATGGACATGGCAAGTATCTGGGAGGAAGGGACCATAGGCTGAGGGCTCAGGGGACACAGAGACGACCAGAGAAGACTTCTCAAGCTTGACAATAGACCTAAGATGACCAAAGTACGTCCTTGACGCAGGACTGACGAGGAGAACGCGCTGACCGAGAACGAGAGGGACTGAGGGAGCAGGCTGGGAAGATATGTGCCAGGCAGTGCACGGGAACTCTGGGAGAGGCTGTCCTAAGAGCAGGACATAGTGGAGATCTGCAGCAATAGCGGAGAAATGATGCAGAGAAAATACGGACTCCATAGTGAGCGATGAAGTGAACGTCTGGATTGCGGGGGGAATATCTCCGTGGGAAATGAACGGATTTGCGTCGGAACTTGACAGGCAGATAGACCACGCTCTAGGCTTTCTGACGGTATAGTCACGTGCCTGATAGCTTCAGAAACGACGGAGCTATTCAAAATATCGGAATGCCGGCACTGGGCGCCTAAAAATGACATTTGGGCGCTAAAAATCATTTCTTCTCTTTCTCCTTCATTTCTCCATCAATTCTTCAGCTTCTTTGATCGTTCTGGTATGGGAGTTGGACTGCAGACGTGTGCATTCCTTTCTCATACCACAATTGACGTTATTCCTTCAGTTTCTTCTGCTTCTTGGCGGTTCTCGTGCAATAGATGACTGTCTGCATTGGCATTCATCTCTCGCATCAGGATAGTTGTCTTGTGCAATAGATGGCTATGATGAGGGTCCGTCGTGCTTATCCTTCGCATAAGGATCATTCGATATAGGTGTTATCTTCCATGTTCACTGTACCAAACCTGTTTGGTGCGTGACACCGGTTGAAGTCAACTATCTACCGCGTGACGCGGTGAGCATCCTTCATCTGGAGGTGCTCTAATTGATGCTCTGCATCAGCGATGGGGTCGTGAGGACCAAAGGTACTCTGGAGCTCAGCGACAAAGTGGACCCAACTGTCCATCCAGAGTGGGCGGTCAGCCGGATCACCGGAGTGGAGGAGGTCCGGTTCGAACCACTCCAACGTCATACCTTTGAGATAGGACTGGGCGAACGTTACCTTAGCCCTATCTAGGCGGAACGCTTTGGCGCAATCCTGGAAGCAGAGCTCACACTGGACCAAGAAGGTCCTGAGCTTTTTGGGGTCCGTACCATCGAAGGTGTCCGGTTCGCGGACTTTGGCACGGGAGGAAGAGGAGTCGTTGGTCCGGCGGGAGGAGCGGGAGAGGCGATTGACAGTGACTGCTAGGTTTTGGAAAACAGCTAGACCAGGGTCTAGCTCGTCCATGGCGTCGACGAAGTCATCGTCATCGTCATCATTGTTGTCGCCATCTCCGGGGTCGTCCGGATCACCTCCGGGTCCGTCCTCAGGGCCAAACCACTGGTGTCGGGCAGGTTCGCGACGTTCCGGAGTGGGGTCGCGACGGTAAGGGAATCGATCACCAGAAACGGATTCGTGGTGACCTAAGTCTGCAGAACCACGAAGGCTCTGAGACACAGCATCTCGACGCGGAGTCAAAGGCGCTGTAGGGTTTCGAGCTGTAAAGCTCCGGAATTGGCTAACTGAAGCCGGAGGTTGCCTGCGGTTAGACAGGGCTTGATGAGCAGCAGAGAGGTGGAGGTCGTCTACTGCACCTGCTTCTTCAGCAAGTGTTGCAGCGGTACGAGCACGAGAGCGCATAGTCATAGTCATAAGAAATAGAAGCTAGTTTGCGTACGGGGTATGGAACAGTGAACCCACACAAGTGTGAGTCTGAAATACTGTCAAGTCCGGGTCTACTCCGGTAGGGGGTCCGGTCAAGTCCGGACAGAAGCGGACGAAGGGGGAGAGCAGAGGGCTGGACAAGAGATTAGTCTGGCCGGAGTTGGTGACCGCTTGGATTCAACGACTAAGGACAACGAGCGTTGATCCCTTGCGTAGGTTCCGGTCAAGAATGGGAGACGGAGATAGAGACGGAGACGGGCAAGATCAGGAGTAGAGACTATGGTTGATTTCAGACTGACTATACAGAATAAACTATGGAGTACTTATACTAAGTAGAAACTAGGGTCGAGTATATACGGTGACAAGTAAACAACCTAATAGCGGACAAGGAACGACCGGAGTTAGGACTAGGTCAGGTCCGATGAAAATAAAGCAGGTCCGGTGAAAATACTACAAGGTATGAGATATAAACAGAGCACGGAGAACTCACGGTACTACAGGGTTGACGGAGAAGTGAAGTAACGACTGGATAGGGATTAATGCAAAGGGTCGCACTTAGCGGAAGAGTATGTGCGCGTCCGGGACCAGAGTGACGCGCAGAGGTCCGGAGTTGAGCTGTAGTGCTGCAATGCGACCGGAGTAACCGGGTATGATCCGGAGTTGGACATGGTCGTAACAGTTCCTGTTTTAGATTAGATAACAATTACCCATAGCTGTGATCCGTTAACCTTTTGATCCGTTACGCTTATCACTGACCTCCATTCCGTGTATGTTACTCATCCATTTGTCATCCGCAGACTCTTACCTACGTCTCTGCTATGTTTCTCTCCGCTTCTTGGTTACTGTACATTCCCGATGTAAAGTATAAGTACTCCACACGCTGAGGGGATTGTCCCCCAGTTCGAATATCGGCTTGAATACCTCCTGCGAACTCTCCTCTGTCCCCTCTGCCTTCTGGCAAACCCGACCTTCGTCGGACCTCCATCTCTCCATTCCTTAGTCCTCCGAAATATGAGGACGCAGGTATCGCAAGAGCGCAGCACATACGCTGAAGCCAAGTCCTCAAACACTTCCACATCTCCTCCGCCTGTCATCGACGACCCTTCATACTTATCTCCGCTCTCATCAGAGTTCGTCGGAGGAAACAATTCTGACATTCTTGCTTGTCTCCGTCTCCGCCTCCGTCGTCCTCTTGACCGGAACCTACGCAAGGGATCAACGCTCGATCCCCTTGTCGTTGAATCCAATCGGTCTCAACTCTGGCTGGACTAACCCCTTGTCCAGCCTCTGCCCTCCTCCTCCATCCGCTTTTGTCCGGACTTGACCGGACCCCCTACCGGAGTAGACCCGGACTTGACAGTATTTCAGACTCACACTTGTGTGGGTTCACTGTTCCATACCTCGTATGCAAACTAGTTTCTATCTCTTATGACCATGACTACGCGCTCTCATGCTCGTACTGCTGCAGCACTTGCTGAGGAAGCAGGTGCAGTAGATGATCTCCACCTCTCTGCTGCCCATCAAGCCCTGTCTAACAGCAGGCAACCTCCAGCTTCAGTTAGCCAATTCCGGAGCTTTACAGCTCACAACCCAGCAGCGTCTTTGACTCCGCGTCGAGATGCTGTGTCCCAGAGCCTTCGTGGTTCTGTGGACTTTGGTCACCATGGATCTGTTTCTGGTGATCGATTCCCCTACCGTCACGACCCCACTCCGGACCGTCGCAAACCTGCCCATCACCAGTGGTTTGGCCCCGAGGACGGACCCAGAGCTGATCCGGATGACTGTGGAGATGGCGATAACGATGACGACGATGACAACGGTGACAACGATGACAACGATGACAACGGTGACAACAATGACAATGATGACAACGGTGACAACGATGACAACGATGACAACGACGACTTTGTCGATGCCACGGATGAGCTAGACCCTAGTCTAGCTGTATTCCAAAACCTAGCTATTGCCGTCAACCGCCTCTCCCGCTCCTCTCACCGAACCAACGACTCATCGTCCTCCCGTGCCAAAGTCCATGAACCGGATACCTTCGACGGCACAGATCCCAAAAAGCTCAGGACCTTCCTGGTCCAGTGTGAGCTATGTTTCCAGGATCGAGCCAAGGTGTTCCGCCTTGATAGGGCAAAGGTAACTTTCGCCCAGTCATACCTAAAAGGAATGACACTAGAATGGTTTGAACCGGACCTCCTCAACTCCGGTGATCCGGCTGACCATCCACGCTGGATGGACAGTTGGGTCCACTTCATCACTGAGCTCCAGAGCACCTTTGGACCTCATGACCCCATCGCTGATGCTGAACATCAGCTCAAGCATCTCTGGATGAAGGATGCTCACCGCATTACACAGTATATTGTAGACTTCAACCGACTAGCCTCCCAGGTCCAAGACTACGGAGATGGCACACTCCACCGCCTATTCTACTCTAGTCTCCTGGACCGCCTAAAAGACAAGATAGCTCGAGTTGGGAAGCCCCTGACTCTGCATGGGCTTAGGGCCCTTTGTCAAGAGATTGACGTGCGCTATTGGGAGCGCAAAGACGAGATCTCTCGTATGACAAAGAGTCAGCCCGCCTCATCCCCAACCAAGTCCTCCAACTCCAGGGGCAACTCATCCAACTCCAGTCAGGAAAAATCCAAGACCGGAAACTCCCCCAGCTCTGCCAACTCCTCTGGCTCGTCCAAGGTGACAAACAACCAGTCCTCCTCCGGTTCCAGATTGGACTTAACCAACAAGCTTGGTAAGGACAGGAAGCTAACCGCAGACGAGCGCAAACGGTGTCTGGACAACAACCTCTGCATGTTCTGCGGAGGTACCAGTCATTTTGCGGACAACTGTCCCAAAAAAACCAAAAAGGCCAAAGCTTGTGCTGTGGCCATCGCTGCTGAGTCCAGTAAGACGGACTCAAACTCAGGTGCCAACTCTGAGTCAAAAAAAGAGTAAGCAGCTCCCGGCCCTCCGCACAACCGGTGAGCTGTGTTGACTCCGGAAGTGCACCCAAGGAGGCTCGCCTCAACACGTCTGCTCTTTATGACCCTAATTCCCTTATGCCACATGTTATCCTCTTATCATTTGACTTACCTAAAACCCGCGCACTTGTGGACTCTGGGTCCATGCATTGCTTTGTAGATGTACAATTCGCACACAAAAACAATATCTCCACTTACTCCGTTCCTCCGATTACTCTCCGGCTCTTTGATGGTACATCAAACTTTGTAATCACTCAAGCTGTTGATATATCAGTGAAATTCCCCGCATCCGGTGATGTCACCCCTATGACCTTTTACCTCGCTCCGTTAGACTCTGACTGCTCGATTGTCCTTGGACATAACTGGCTCACCCGCTACAATCCATTGATTGATTGGGTACTGAGCAGTTTAACATTCCGGACTCCTGCAGAAAGTTTGCTAGCACCCCCGTCGACTCCCTCTCCAGTTCAGTCCGGTAACCCTGTCTCCGGCCTCTCCGGCCAATCTGACCCCGGCCTCGTGCCATCTGTCGACACTCCGGTTTGCACCCCTCCACACATCTCCCTGATTAATGCAGCCGCATTCGTGCGTGCATGCAAATTAGAGGGATCTACCAAATACCAACTTCAGCTGTGTCCCTCTGACTCAGCAAAGGCTCGTTCTTCCTCCACCTCTACTCCGCCGGACTTGGACATTGTCCCTCCAGAGTATCGCAATTATGCAGACGTGTTCAGTAAGGCAAAAGCCTCTGAACTTCCCCCGCATCGCGAGTACGATCTGAAGATCGACCTTGAAGAAGGTACCTCTCCACCTCTGGGAACCCTCTACTCACTGTCTCCAGTTGAGCTCTCCGCTCTCTGGACTTTCGTCGACGAGAATCTTAATATGGGTTTCATCCGTCCTACCGCCTCCTCCCACGCTGCTCCGGTCCTCTTTGTAAAAAAGAAGGACGGCTCACTCCGCCTCTGCGTTGACTTCCGAGACCTAAACAAAATCACTAAAAAGGATCGCTACCCGCTCCCCCTAATCTCTGACCTATTAGACTCTCCCAGCCGTGCTAAGATCTATTCAAAGATCGACCTCCGGCACGCGTACCATCTAGTCTGGATTGCTCCGGGCGATGAATGGAAGACCGCCTTCTGTACGTGCTATGGGTCTTACGAGTGGTTAGTAATGCCCTTTGGCCTCACTAACGCCCCTGCAGCATTCCAGTGCTTTGTCAACATGATCTTTGCTGACATGCTGGATGTCTGCGTTGTTGTATACCTCGACGACATCCTCATCTACTCCGAGGATGTGGAGTCCCACCAGCAGCACGTCCGGGAAGTGCTCCACTGTCTCCGGTTACATGGCCTCTTCGCCAAACCGGAGAAATGCGAGTTCCACTCGGACTCGGTAGAGTATCTTGGCTACTGCCTATCTCCGGAAGGTTTGACAATGTCTCCGGACAAGATCCAAACTATCTCCGACTGGCCTGAACCTCGAAAGGTGAAGGACATCCAGTCCTTCTTGGGCTTCTGTTACGACCATGTCCAACTCCGGACCATATCCGGTTACTCCGGTCACATTGCAGTCCTACAGCTCAACTCCGGTCGTTCTCAGTTACTCCAGTCAACGGTCGCGCAGATAACCTTCCGCTAACTACGACCCTTGGTCTATACTCCATTCGCTCTTACTACACCTCGCCGTCTACCCTGCCTTGACGTGAGTTCTCCGTGAACTCGATATATCCTATACCTTGTAGCATTTTCACTGGACCTGATTTATTTTACACGGACCTGACTTTATTTTCACCGGACCTGACCTAGTCCTAACTCCGGTCATCCCTTGTCCGCTATTAGGTTGTTTACTTGTCACCGTATGTACTCGACCCTAGTTTCTACTTAGTATAAGTACCCTCTAGTTTACCTTGTACAAACTCAGTCTGAAATCAACATAAGTCACTACTCCTGTTCTCGTCCATCTCCGTCTCCTTCCCTTGACCGGAACCTACGCAAGGGGTCAACACTCGTTGTCCTTAGTCATTGAACCCAATCGGTCACCAACTCCAGCCAGACTAATCTCTTGTCCAGCATCTGCCCTCCTCCTTCGTCCGCTTTCATCCGGACTTGACCGGACCCCCTACCGGAGTAGACCCGGACTTGACAGCTTCACCAACTTCTACTGCCGGTTTATATTCAACTACTCAGACATTGTGGTCCCCCTCACCTGGCTCACCTGGAAGGATGTTCCTTGGAATTTCTCTGAGGACTGTTGACATGCTTTCAATGCTCTCAAGCATGCCTTCACTACCGCGCCCATCCTCACTCACTTCATTCCGGACACCCCTATCATCGTGGAAACTGATGCCTCCAACTATGCTGTTGCTGGCATCTTTTCTATCACTTGTGCCGACGAAGAGATTCGTCTGGTCGCATACTACTCCCGGACTTTGACTGCTCCAGAGTTAAACTATGACACCCACGATAAGGAACTACTTGCTATCTTCGAAGCATTCCGGAACTGGCACCACTACCTTGAAGGTTCCGCCTCTCCTATAGACGTCGTCACGGACCACAAAAACCTTGAGTACTTCTCCACCTCAAAAGTACTGTCCTGCTGGCAAGCCCAGTGGTCTGAATTTCTCTCTCAATTTAATCTTGTCATTCGTTTCCGCCCCGGAAAACTCGGTGCCAAGCCGGACGCTCTCACTAGACGATGGGATGTCTACCCCAAAGAGGGGGATAGTGGCTACGCCCAGGTTAATTCCCAAAACCTTAGGCCGGTGTTCACTCACGAACAGCTCTCTAACTCTCTTCGTGCTACTTATTTAGAGTTTCCGGTTCTCCATGCAGTCACAATCATGGACATGGAAACACTCCATAGCGACATCCTCTCTGCACTACCCTCTGATCCCATTGCCCAGGTCCACCTCGCAGATCCACCGGACTCTCGTTGGTCCACCGACGAGGCAGGATTCCTACGACTAGATGGTCGCATATACGTACCGGACTTGGATGACCTCCATCTCTGGGTACTCCAGTATCGACATGATCACCCACTCGCTGGTCACTTTGGGCAAAACCGGACTCTAGAACTAATCTGGCGTGAGTATACTTGGCCTGGTCTCCAGACCTTCGTCAAGGATTACGTCTGGTCCTGTACCTCCTGCGCATGAGCTAAGACACCACACCATAGACCCTATGGGTTGCTGAAACAGCTTCCTGTACCGGAGAAGCCATGGAATTCCATCTTGATGGATTTCATTGAGCAACTCCCTTCATCCACTGGCTTTACCGCCATCCTGGTCGTGGTAGACCGGCTTTCTAAACAAGCCATATTCATTCCTACTCATGACACCATCACTAGCCCGGAGCTTGCAAAGCTCTTCTTGCTCCATGTATTCTCCAAGCATGATGTTCCCACCCACGTCACCTCAGATCGCGGTACAAGTTTGTCTCTCACTTCTTCCGGTCACTTGGGAAGGCCCTTGACATGCACCTCCACTTCACCTCCGGCTACCACCCGGAGGGTGATGGCCAGACTGAGCGGTCTAACCAGACCCTCGAACAATACCTCCGGATCTACTGCAACTACCAGCAGGACAACTGGGCGGACCTACTCCCATTGGCGGAGTTTGCATACAACAACACACCTAGTGCTACCACCGGAGTCTCTCCGTTCTTCACTAACAAGGGCTACCACGCTAACATCTCTGTCTACCCAGAATGCGACATGACCTCTGCCAGGGGTCGTGACTATGCAGTCGACCTTGAGTCGCTGCACCAATACCTTCAAGAAGAAATGGCCCACGCGCAACTTTGCTACCAGGGTCCGGCTGATGCCAAATGTACTCTGTCACCGGACTTCAAAGTAGGCGATCAAGTATATGTGAAAGCCAAGTCCAAGTACTTCCGGTCCACTTGACCATCCAAAAAGCTATCAGAGAAGAACCTGGGGCCCTACACTATCATTGCACAAGTAGGCTCCCTCTCCTTTACCCTCCATCTTCCAGATTCCATGCACGCAGTTCACCCTGTCTTCCATGTCTCCCAACTCGAACCGGCCATACCCAATACCATACCGGACCGGATACAGCCTCCTCCGCCACTGGTTGAAGTGGATGATGAACCAGAGTTCAAGATCTCTGAGATCCTCGACTCCAAGGTTGACCGTCAATGCAAAACGTGCAAGTTGCTTTACTTGGTACGTTGGTCCGGTTACGAAGGGACTGACGAAGAAACATCATGGCTTCTCACCACTGAACTAGGCAACACAACGGAACTGTTAGAAGACTATCATGTCTGGTACCCGGACAAACCTGGACCACTCGCGTCCATGTAATAATACTCTCGCTCTCTGTTTCTCTTATCTGTTTCTCTCTCTGTCTCTCCTCTCTGTTTCACTCTGGCTTATAATATCACTCACAAATCCAGTCCACTTTTCTTTATAAATAAAAGTAAAACTAATTTACATTTTCTATTTACAAGTTCCGGACCAGACCACCTACTCCGGCACACCGCTGCCAGGGTCCCCCTGCTCCTCATGGAGCCCCTGGACTTCTTGTTCGACCTCCTCTGGGTCGACCTCTGCCTCACTGTCCTCCTCATCCTCGTCCTCGTCCCAGGGCGCCATGAAGAAACGACACTCCTTGAGGAAAGTCTCGAGGCCAGCCGTCAGCCGCTCATTTCCCCTTGCCACCGAGCGAGTGGCATCTGCGACCCGGCGCATCTGCCTGGTCATCTCCTTGACAGCCCCGGTCAGCCTGTCCAGCCGCTCCAGGAATGGTCCAGGGTCAAACCCGGACCGCTGCCCAGACGGCCCCGGCACCTCAACAATGTTGTCGTCGATGATGACCTTGGCGACTGTCTTCTTCTTCTTCCTCTTCTCCCCTCCTCATGGCAACGTCTCGACTGCCTTTCCCTTGCCCTTGTCACCACCGGACCTGGACCCAGCATTCCCCACCTCTGGCCACTCGCACCGCTCTTTGAGCCCAGCACACTTCATACATGCGCACTGCTTGGGTTTCTCTGGGTCCCTTTCGCACTTGGCTTTGTGCTTCGCACAGCGAACACACCTGCCAGGAAGTTAAAAATAGCAAAGAATATTAATAAAAGTGCTTACTGGACGTTGTCACTCCGGTCACCACTCGGACCTGCCTCCAGCTCTTCCCTCGTTCTTTTCTTCGACACTTCCTGTGCCAACGCCCTCTGCCTTCTGCTCCACCTCCACCTTAGCACACTCCGCCTCCTCGTGAGCCCTTGCCTCTGCCTCTTCGCGCGCTCACCTCTCCGCCTCTTCCCTACGCTGCTTCTCCTCCCTCTTCACTTGCTTGCGACGACAATGTTCCTTCGCCTTGGCGTCGAGGACGTCGGACTCGTCCTCGCTACCGGACTGAAGCTCC
Source organism: Scleroderma bovista (assembly GCA_037178675.1). Taxonomy (NCBI): domain Eukaryota; kingdom Fungi; phylum Basidiomycota; class Agaricomycetes; order Boletales; family Sclerodermataceae; genus Scleroderma; species Scleroderma bovista. The sequence goes on along the minus strand of JAYMGJ010000058.1, from coordinate 7,510 downwards.
GGTGTTGGGGCCTTCGTCCTATCCCTGGACTCGGTGGCAGCAGAGGCGATGGGGCTGGTGGACTTAGCAGTGTTCGACATGTTTTGATCGATGACAGGAAACTGGGGGTAAAAGCAAGAACTGGTCTGATCTTTATAGACCCAAAATTTGTACTCAGACATTCACTCCGGACTCCGCATTGTTCTAGGTGACCACACAACAGCCTCATTGGGGCCTCATGGGTTTGGCCCCTAAAGGGGGGATACTGTTACGACCATGTCCAACTCCGGATCTCATCCGGTTACTCCAGTCGCATGGCAGCCCTATAGCCTAACTCTGGTCACTCTCAGTTACTCCGGTCACGGTCGCACAGATACACCTCCACTAACTACGACCCTTGGTCTAGCCCGCATCCAGTCCTTACCACACTTGCCCGTTTACCCTGTCTTGACGTGAGTTCTCCGTGAACTCAATATATCCTATACCTTGTAGCATTTTCACCGGACCTGATTTATTTTACCTGGACCTGACTTTATTTTCACCGGACCTGACCTAGTCCCAACTCCGGTCATCCCTTGTCCGCTATTAGGTTGTTTACTTGTCACCGTATGTACTCGACCCTAGTTTCTACTTAGTATAAGTACCCTCTAGTTTACCTTGTAGACCTCAGTCTGAAATCAACTATAGTCACTACTCCTGTTCTTGCTTGTCTCCGTCTCCGCCTCCGTCATCCTCTTGACCGGAACCTATGCAAGGGATCAACGCTCGATCCCCTTGTCGTTGAATCCAATCGGTCTCAACTCCGGCCGGACTAACCCCTTGTCCAGCCTCTGCCCTCCTCCTCTGTCCGCTTTTGTCTGGACTTGACCAGACCCCCTACCGGAGTAGACCCGGACTTGACAGTCATTAAGAATCAATGGGTCTTCGACGTGAAGTCAGATGGCCACAAGAAAGCCTGCTTAGTAGCAAAGGGCTTCTCCCAGGTCGAGGGATTAGATTTCGACCAGGTCTTCTCACCAGTCGTGCACTTTGAAACAGTGCGCCTCATGCTTGTGCTTGCCACACTTGAGAATTGGTATATCACTGGACTTGACGTTCGGAGCGCCTACTTGTATGGCAAACTCGACGAAGAGATCTATATGGAACAACCCGAAGGGTTTGCAGTTCCTGGGCAAGAGCACAAAGTGCTCCACCTCTGGTGTGCCCTCTATGGCCTCAAACAGGCCGGCCTAGCTTGGTGGTGCACACTCGATGAGTCTCTCAAAGAGCTCGGGTTTGAGTGCCTTAAGTCTGAAGCAGGCATCTTCTATAAGAAGAAAGGCACCAACATCGTCATTGGTATTATCTATGTTGACGACACACTATTCTGTGGCCCTAACAAGGCTGTTGTTGATGCCATCAAAGCACAGTTCATGCACAAATGGGAGTGCAGAGACCTTGGAGAACCTAAAGAGATCCTCCGAATGCGAATCACTTGCAAAGGTCGCGCTATCCATCTGGATCAATGTGTGTACCTCCAAAAGGTCATTGAACGCTGCGGCATGCTCAATGCAAAGTCCGCAAGCACCCCACTGCCGGCTGGCTACTATGCTGCCAAAAATACAGAGCCTGTTGATGCAGAACTCCACTCCCATTTCCAGACAGTCATTGGGTCCCTTCTGTACCTCATGTTAGGCACTAGGCCCAACATTGCCTTTGCAGTCACCCATCTCTCGCGCCATGCCACAAATCCATCCCAGGACCACCTGTCCAAAGTGCTTTATATCTGTCGCTACTTGATTGGTACACCTAATTACTCCCTAGTGTACAATGGTGGATCTGGTGCTGGCCTGATTGCATGCACAGACTCAGATTGGGGATCAGACCCTACCTCTCGCCTCTCGCAGACAGGTTTCTACCTGAAGCTTGCAGATGGCTTGATCAGTTGGACTTCTCGTGTGCAGAAGACTATTGCGTACTCATCCACTGAGGCCGAATACATGGCTTTGAGCAATTGTGCTCGCCAAGTTACCTGGATTCAGAGTTTACTCGGTGAGCTCGGCTATAAGCTGAAAGCTATCCCGATTTGTGGTGATAATCAGGGGTCCATATTCATGGCATCCAACCCTGTAACAGAGCCTTGCTCCAAGCACATTGACATCCGCTACCACAGAATCCGCGAGTCAGTCGTGAAAGGTAACGTGGAACTATTCTTCATTGATGGTGCTGAGAATCCTGCTGATCTGCTCACCAAGAACTTACCCCGCAAGAAATTTGTGAAGTTCAGAGCTCAACTAGGCTTACAGTTTCCCTCTGGCAGCATCTAGCACCTTATTTGCTGAAGTGCTCTACGTGCAGCACAGCGAGGGGGAGTGTTGAAGTCGCATGTGCACCTGGCATAAACTGTCGACAAAGTGCGCACAAGACTGCGACCCATATTAGTGTAGACTTAGTAATAGTCCTCTTTAGAGTAGATGTTACATGTCACATGTCACGTGTCACAGTCACGCGTCACATTATTTGTTGTATATAAACAGTGTTCATCGCTTATATAATATAACAGCTCTTGACCAGCTACTGCTACCATCTCTGGTTGTGCACTCCACCCAACAGGTGAGTTGGAGTAGCAGTTCCTCTACGTATATAGGTATTACTTCAACAATGGTTGTGGTCATGGTTGTGGTCATGGTTGTGGTCATGGTTGTGGTCCTGGTCATGGTCCTGGTTCTGGTCCTGGTCATGGTCATGGTCATGGTTGTGGTCATGGTTGTGGTTGTGTCACCATTGATGCTGGTTGTGGGGTGGTGGTGGCCACATCATCAATAATGCTGGTGGTGGTCGCATTGATGTTGGTGGTGGTGTTGTTCATGTCAACATTGGTGATGGTGGTGGTCACATTGGTTCATGTCAAGGTGGTGGTGGTGGTGGCCATGTCATGCTGGTGGTAGTTGTATTGTTGACACAGGTGGTGGGGTGGTAGAGGTGGTGTAATGGTGGTCGTGTCATCAACAGAGGTGGTGGGGACTTAGAGAAAATTTGAACATATCACGCATTCCAATTTTCTCTAAGTCCCAAAGTGTTAGTGTTTGGCATGTAAATAATATAATAAAACTTACTTTGTATGCAATGCTGGCCAGCAGCAGGGTGGTTGACATGGATGGATGGTGGCTATTGCACCCACTCACTGGTTAAGTTGTTGCAGGAAGTTATGATGAGAAATGAGTGGATCATTGAGCTCACTGTGGCAGACAGTGAGCTTAGTGTTTCAATTGCCTTATAAGGAAATAAACTGCCATTTGGCTGTACATACAGCCAAATGGCGGCCTATTTCCATATATGGGCAACAACACAGTGCGCTCACTGTCTGCAACAGTGAGCTCAACAATCACAACAATAAAACAAATCATACCTATTGTGTAGCAGCTCAAATTGAAGAGTGAAATGTGAGGATGATAAAATGGATGTTGACATATGTTTTGGTTACTGAACATTTTTGGTAATCAAACACTACATACTACACTTTTACTACACTTTTTACTACACTTTTTTGGTACACTTTTACTACATTTCTACTATACTTTACTACACTTTTACTGCACTTTTTTGGTACACTTTTACTACACTTTTATTACACTTTGGTATAGATTTTACTACACTTTTGACTACACTTTTTGGTACACTTTTACTACACTTTTACTACGCTTTTTGGTACACCTTTACTACACTTTTACTACACATTTTTGGTACACTTTCACTACCCTTTTAATACACTTTTTACTACACTTTTACTACACTTTTTGGTACATTTTCACTACAGTAGTTATGACTAGGTTAAGATTGGTAGTTGTGAGTAGGTTAAGTTTGGTAGTCATGATTAGGTTAAGTTTGATTTAGTACCGTAGCCAGGACTAGGTTAAGCACCATAGTCATGACTTGGTAAATTTATATCGTCATTTGTGCAATACATAGTGATAAATATCTACTATAGTGTCCCATGCACATAAATAGCACCATGTTTCAATCTATAGCATCTATGGCATTACCAGTTTTTCCTGATGCACTGACTGAGAACGAGAGGGACTGAGGGAGCAGGCTGGGAAGATATGTACCAGACAGTACACAGGAGCTCAGGGAGAGGCTGTCCCAAGAGCAGGACATAGTTGAGGTCTACTGCAATAGCAGAGAAACGTTCCAGAGAAAATGTGGACTCCATAGTGAGTGATGAAGCGGGTGTCTGGATTGCAGGTGGAATATCTCTGTGGGAAATAAACAGATTTACGTTGGAACTTGACAGGCAGATAGACCACGGTCTAGGCTCCATGATGGTATAGTCACATGATTGATAGCTTCAAAAATGGCAGAGCTATTCAAAATATTGGAATGCCAGCACTGGGTGCCTAAATTTGACATTTGGGCACTAAAAATGATTCTTCCTTTTCTCCTTTGTTTCTCTATCATTTCTTCTGCTTCTTTGGTTGTTCTGGTATGGGAGTTGGACTGCAGTAGGTTGCATTCCTCTCTCATACTGAAATGATCATTAATCCTCAGATTCTTCTGCTTCTTGGCGGTTCTTGTGCGATAGATGACTGTCAGCATTGGCATTCATCTCTCACATCAGGATAGTCATTCTCATGCAATAGATGGCTACAATGAGCTTGTATTCATTCTTCACATAAGGATAGTCTTGACTTTGCATGATAGGGATAGCGAGGGCTGTCTGTATCCCTCAAGTCAGGACAATCTTTCAACAGATCTTGGGTGTGTTCTTCGCATTAATTTCATCGGCTAACTTTCTCCATGTCTACAGTACCAAACATGTTTGGTGTGTGACAATGCCTTCGTACTGCTCTCAAAAATATCAAACCGTTGCATCTTTAAGATACTAGTGACTTACCACTAAGTGTTCTTGTTCCATCTGAGCAAGCACCTGGAGGATTCTCTTGCATTTTACTTGACAAGGAATTAGTTGCCAAAGAATTTAGCTATTCTTCTTATCAACTTACCACAATTTATAGAACAATCTGAATGGAGAGGTTGAGAAGGGGTGTTGTGCTGTGTGACCTCGTTATCATGTCCAACTATGGGTGGACTTGAACAAGCCCACCTAGTCTTGGGGAAGGATTGCTCCCTCTGTGTAGTGGGTCAAAAATAAGGTAGTCTAATGGAAGACTTCTGGTACCTTTTCACCATCCTTTGCTGATGTTGTGGAACAGAGCAAAGCAGGATGATTATCTCAGCAATACACTGCTCCCTTGATTTATGTAAACCTACTATTGGTTACCTTTACAATTTGAATGACATCATCCGTGCCACTCAGTGATGCCTCATATATGAAATACATGTGATGTGGTTATATTAGCACAAATAGTGGTTATTGATACCAACAACTCCCCACTAATCCAAGACCCTCATTTGTCACTCTCCAAAAACTCCTTCAAGTGAACTGTAGGTGGATAGCCAGGGGTGAGGAGATAAATCCATTATTTTGTTGGTTATTGGTGCAGTTGAAGGGTAGTAATCAATTATCCGTGCTCCAGGAGTTAATGCCCACATCAGCGTGCTAAACCGGCTGATCTGTGCTTCGGAAGGTGGGATGTGCAGCGGTTCTGACAATGCAAAAGATGGATGAGGTTGTGTGCATTGCACATTATGGAGGTCCTGTGTCTTCACAGCAATGCGTTTCTGATGAACCCGAACTAATAACTCCTGTCATTAGTGGACCTTTCAAGTGAAGGATGAATACATACCTTTACAAGAGACACTGTGCGCTGCACAAAATGCTTCTGTGGCTTTGGTATCGCAGGTGTTGATCCTGAAGGCACTATTCGTGTCTATACTAACCATTGCAGCCTGATTGTAGACCATTCCTTTCATAATACCGGCAAGGAGAGTCAAGTTAATTCCCTCGCGATAAATGTTCCAGTGAGCTTGTTCGTTTTCATTTGTGGTTGATGGAGATGCCTTCCAGATAGCCAACAGAATTAATGACTTTGGTTGATATAATGCGGGTAATGCAAATTTTGTGCCCTCAATCTTGTCTGCCAACCAGGCTGAGGGGATCAGTCATGGCAAGGAAATAAGAGTAAGCACTATACCTGTGGCCTTTGGTCCACCAGTCTGAATGAAGGTGAGTGTTGCTTCAATGTCAGGATGGTGTTCTGCTGAAGCTAAACTTCTCATCGCCTGCAGCACATCCTTGGGAACAGCCCCCTCAAGTGTCATATCCATACTTTTCCCAGTCGCAACTCCAGTCTAACCCTGGCCCGCCTGACCTCTCCTTAGGCATAGATGCAACTCTGGATCTAGTTTGGCCATCTCCAGCCTTGTAGCTGCACTCCAACTCAACTCCAGTCACTACATCCATCTCTGCCTCATGACTAAACCCCTGTCTTCCTACAGACAGATCCGCGGTCTAACTCTGCCATATCAAACCTGTACCTACCACTTGTCGCTACTCTGGTTTCAGTCCAGCCACTCCCTTGGTCTTGTCTGCAATATAGCCCAACTCCGGCTGGTACATCCAACTCCAGCTCAGGTCTGCTCCTGTTCCTCTCCACTCCCTCTGATAGGTCCACCAATGGCCTTGGACATTTCCATGTCCAACTCCGGACCTTCCGCTGGCTACTCCGCCCTTCCTCCACCTGTGCACTCCCTCCGCTCTTGCACTTCCTCCAGTCGTGCACTTCCTCCGGTCCCACTTCCTCTGGTTCCACTTCCTCCGGTCCTGGACATTGCTCCAGACTTAACATTAGTTAAGTCCACCTCCAACCCTTACCTGTCCTCTTCTGACCTAGTTCCCTTTACTTCACTGTCCCTGCTTTTCCTCCATCATCCCTGTATCTCTAGTTCCCCGTGTCTGCTCCCGCTCCAGTTTATTTTCCTGTACCTGCTTTATTTTCCTGTCCGTTTCTGCTCCATCCCTTGTCCCAACTAAGGTGTTTACTTGTCACCGTATATACTCACCCTAGTTCTCATTTACTATATAAACTACTATACTCCGGCCTAGTAGTTTCCTTAGATCAAATCTCGACTAAGATACTTCCCACTCTGTACTACCCACTATGCCCTCCTAATCCATCTGTTCACCTGCACTCCTGAACTCTGGCCAACTCCGGCCTCCGTCCTATCTCATCCCCTTGGTCCTATGTCCAATCCTAGCAAGTCTCCTACTTGCACAAGGGCAAAAGCCACCTCTGTCCCAGACTCGACACTAGACCTCTCAGGACTTATCCCACCTCTGGGATGTCCTTCACTCCGGACAAGCTGCGCTCAACTCCAGACCACTTTCCTGTGGCCTGGACTTACTCTCTGTGCTTCTCCAGTGCCTGAACTTCGTTCGTTTGACCTGGACTTGACTCTCCACACTAACTAGCACCTACTAGTGTCTGGACTTACCTCCTCATTAGTTCCCTGCACCTCTGGACCTCCTAGTAAGATCGTTGAGGAGAACCGGTCTTGACATCAAGACTCTGAAGGTTACGATAGAAGTGTGTGATACAGAGGCAATAGAAGCAGCACAGGTGATCATAGGGTGCCAGAGAGCTTATGGAAC
>JAYMGJ010000057.1:0-18691 GCA_037178675.1 Scleroderma bovista | reverse complement strand
AGCTTATCTTCAGCCAAGGTGAGTAACTCCATTGACGTGTCTAGTTTATCGAATAACGGGTGCAAGTTGGAAGGAACCGAACGAGGCACATATGCCATATGGCAACTTGACAAATCTGAAGGGTTGCGCCGAATCTCTCTCCTGCTTGTAGCCCAGATAGAATATCTCAGCGGTCACGTATGTGCGTATGTGCGAGTCCGTTATGATACGCAGTGCGACTCTGCTCCCATGACCCACCGCCTTTCGGGCACTGCTCACCGTCTGCCCCCGGGTCAGGATGGCCAAACGGACACGCACCTGTCACAACCAGCCGTGCCATAGCAGTGGCGTTGTCCAGAGCCCGTAGGGACCAGCACAGTATCGCAGCATTTACTCTCACATACACACCCTTGAAGCAAGCTAACTGGTTCTAGGAGCTGTCCCTTATCCCTTGGCACCGGATGATAGTGGGGCCAGTCAATTGCCTACACAAAATATCCGTCTGTCCCTGTCATTCAATTGGACCCGCTGTACATATTTGTAATTGTACAATGCGGGAATAGATAGTGGGTATAAGTACAAGCTCGGAGCTCCTGGGAGCACCTCAAAGAGCAATCCCCACTCCCAGTTTTGACTCCATCGCACCTTGCACTGTCCAGGATGTTCTTCGTCAAGGCATTGGTTTACCTTACTGCGTGGCTCACTCTTGTGTTCGCCCAATCCGCTCAGCTCCTCGCACCCCCTGCGGGCACTACCCTCAAGGCTGGAAGCAACTTTATTGTCCAAGTAGGAATGGGGGTACGTAGTTCATTCTCTGTTCAATATACCCTTGCACATCCGCTCTAGGGATACCCTGAGAACATCGACACTGTTGCCATCGTTATCGGTCTCATGCACTGTACCGGGACATGCTTTCCCCCTAATCAGGCCATGGGGAGCATCCTTTACCAGGGTCCATACACCCCTGTTTCGGGGCAGTACTATGCCAACTACACCGTCACGGTCCCAACCGGATTCCAAAGTGGCACCGCGTCACTGAATGTGATCGACTTCTTCATGGTTGGGGTGAGTAGTTCGGTCTTGCTTATTTCGGGTGGACCATAATCTGTGGGCTGGTTTCAGGCGAGTTACGTGCCTGTGATTGACTATTTGAATGCCACCGTGAAGATTGCATAAGGCTATCCTTGAAGACTACTACTACATAACCTGCGGGTGCCCTCCGAAACTCTGTTGGAATACTGAACACTTTGCCCCTGTGGCTGGACAATACAACTCATGCACCATTCTCTCATATAGACATTTACATACATCCAAAGGACTATGTACATCTGTAATGTGACTTAATCTACGATGCCTCGGTGAAGTGTGTCTTGACACCGATAAGCGGGGAGAAAATGTTTCTCGATGAGCTGGGGGAATAATGTACTTATGCTTCGAGCCTCACCAATGTTTGGTACCGACAAGGATATCACGAAAACTGTAAAACATTATTCGTAGATCTCAAATAGAAACCACTCATCACTGCAGGCAGATGCTGATAACCGCACTCAATCAATGGCTATTCCTGCCCTCCCAGATCGAAAAGACGTTATAGGCACGACGGGCATTGTCGCTAATCTGGCGAAAGATATCCCACCCACATAGGACATGCCGTACTTGAATCCACGGAAGGTTCAATGGGTCTCCTGATAAAGGAAAACTCGTCATAGAATGGCGTACCGCGAATCGCATATGATGAAATAGCCAGGCGTCATTGGATCACACTGGGTTATTGTCGACGACAAGAACAACAAAGTTGGCTCACTCCAATCTCTAATTTTAGTGGAACGACTATCTTCCTCTAACTTGGAGTCTGGCTTTGGGAGACTAACGACACGCTGGAAGTTCCTTGACAAGCACGAGAAAAAGATAACCTTCGACTTGAAGCCCTGTTTTGAATATGAGGAGGATCTGCCCGGGAAAATCGAACGTCTGGTGTGCCTCATTGAAGTGGACATTCATCGTGAAAACAGATCAAGATGGATTCGCAGCCCGTGGTGGTGACTGGAAAAAGTAGGGGTACTTACACCACTGCCACTGCCAGTCATCCCCCGAGTCAGTCAAAGGTGGTCAGACCGGACGTAGTGTCGCACAATTGCCAAATGTCACGCTTCAGACTACGACTGGTCACATGGTTGACTACAAGTTCCTTGAAGCTATTACACTGAATACAACAAGTCTAGTAATAAATATTGGTAAGTAAGAACGACGAGTTCACGACACACCGATTCAAGTACGCTCACTAGAGTAATGCTTTGTACTTTTTATTTAGGTGAGGCTGTCCGTTTACTCATCCAGGACGTTGAAGAGCTGGAGAAGATGCCTAAGACACGGTTGGTTGATGTTCCAGTTGTTTAGAGGGGAGAGATGGACCCATGACATCATCCACAATCCTGCTCAGGTCGGCTTCCGGACTGTGAAGAAGTGGATCGACGAGTCTACTCCGCTCGTCCGGGGGGTCTTCCTGGAAGAGCGGGCCCATTTCTGACCGGCGAGACTGATGGAGTGTCGGTGTGAGCAGATCAGAGCTTCGGCCGATCGAAGGACTTGGGGATGGTCCATGTCCGGAGTGGAATCCGAATCCGTGTGGGATAAACGAGCGGTCGCTGATGCTCCCCTGTGGGCTCCCGGCATCCCAGGGTGTCCCATAGTCGCGATATCCATCCGCAGGAGGATGGTGTGACAGGTCGATATCGTCAAGGTCCTCACCTGCAAGCAACATTGCGCGCTTGCGAGCCTGGTCCCTGCTCGACGTGATCGCGTCCAGGATACGCAGACGCTTAAAATGCTTGCGTCTGAAGTAGAATAGGGTGGCGACCAGGATGATGATGAAGAGTGCTGCGCCTGCTGCTGCGCCGGCTATAATCGCGGCTCGATGGTCGGAGGTGGTGGATGGTTGTGTGGGGATTATGCTTTGGATGAGGCTTTGGGTCTGTGAGTAGCGAGTGAATATGGCACATATGCGCGTATATGCGTATAGAACGTACGGTGTATGTCGAGCCATCTATGATGGTGATATATGATGAAGTGATCGTTGTGGGTATGCCAGGAGGCATAGTGGGTGTCCATGATGTGGATGTTGGCGAAGTGACCGAAGTCGGCGGCGGGGGAGTGGTGCTGGTCGAGATTGACGATGTGGATGTGGATGTATTCACAATGGTTGTCGTTGTCTGTGTGCTAGAACGGGTGGTTGTTGGTATGACGGGTGTGACTATGGGCGTGGGGAGCGACAAAGAGGTCGGCAGTGCATCGTTGGTTGATTCTGTCGGTGCAGTACCAATCGCACTGGTCAAGTCCGTTGCAATGGGTGCGTCTGTGGAAGACTCCTGCACCGATGGTCAGTCGCTAATCGCGTCGACGCGTCCTTGCCACTTACCGTCGACATGCCAGAGTGTTCGCTGTCGTTATACGCGTTCGCAGTCTCTGCTCGACGCCGCAGTCCGTGAAAATGGTTGAGGACAGATGCCGCCGGAGAGCATTGGCAACATTGCTCCCGTTGTCAAGGACCTGTCCCAGGCTGCTTAATGTTGTCGTGTTTGAACTTGAAGCCCATGTCGAAATGAAATGAGCTGATGTTACGGCCGACTACGCTACGACAAAGCTCGCGCTTCAACAATTGAGACGTTCACATGAAGGAGTTCTCGAACACCTCATAGCCAGCGTGCAAGCCGGTCTGTCGCTCTTTCCTACGCGTCACGAAATCGCTAGTGGGCTGGGTACCCCGCAGATTCTTGCCTGGCAAAGGCCCACTACACGGTCTTCTCGACCGTTGGCCCCCGTCTGCTTTACTCTTCCTCCCGCCCAGAACAACCGCCTCGCATCCGCTGCCCACTGTGCCATGCGTGGTTTTGGAGACTGTTCACTGCCCGCAACTTTCTCTTCTGCTTTCTTGCCACCATCCTGCTCCAGGGAATCCCTCCTACCTACCACGACATCTGTACCTTCGAGCAGAGACTGCCAACTACACCCCATATTCGCTCCTCCGTTGATGGGGTCCACCATCATTACCCTTGCTACCCCATTTTCCAGGACGTGTCTGGAAACATGGTCTCAACATGCTCCAGGAAGCGTGTGTGTTCCTTCCGTTGTTTGCTGATTTAGTGACTGACCATGAACCCCAGCATCTGCTGTCCCTAGTCTCCTCATGTCATACCTCGCACATGTGTCAAACATGACATTCGTCTTTGGAGACTATATCTGGTCATGTATATTCCTGCTGTGGGCAGTCCAAGACTTTGCACCATGTCCGGCGCACATTCCTCTCAATGCAATCATATCCAGTCCAACTGCAGGCGGGTCGATGCCCAAAGGATCACAATCGCCCATGGCAGTCAGTGCTGAATTCTACGAGGCAATGGACCGGGCGTCCAGCCATAAGTCCTGAGCCCTGCAGACATACTGCATGGCATGAATGGAGGTGTCATCATCATTGATTGGTGGTCACAGCAACTTGTCTCTGTTCAGGAAAGGTTGATTCCACTGCATATGACCTGTTCAATGGATTGTATGCCCTGTCTTTCCTGCTGTCACTTATGCTAACACCTTCATATATAGCCTGTTTGGAGGACCACAGATCCTATTTCTATGGGAATCCTTCATGTCTTCCCCCACTCTGACTGAATTCGTGTGGTCACCCTCGTCCAGTCCACCATAGCACACAACTTTGCACTCCTCCAGCCTGACACGGCAAAACACATCTATGCCACTTCTGCACCCCATTCTATGTGGACAACATCGCGATCAAGGAGGAGTATTGCCTGGTGCATTGTCTGCCAACAACAGAGCATGTTGTGGTGTGGCTGAGGACGGTGAGAAGGGAGCACCATACACAGTGCAGCGAAATGCTGAGACGGGTGTATGTGTTGTCAAATGAGTAGGCGTGGATGTTGGAGGAGTTCAAGAGCGCACTTGAAGAGGATGGATGGGAGGACGTGGTGAGCAGTGCTGATCTGCAGGTGGATGCGGCTCAGCACTACATGGGATGGCTGTGGACATGGCCATCGCCAAAAAGTCGGAAGTATTCGTGGGCAATGGGGTAAGGGTTTCTCCATTAAGTTTTACTGGAGCGGCCGCTGACGCGTGCAATGTTTGAATAGTTTTCGAGTCTGTCGTCCAATGTGGAGATGCTGAGGATGGAAAATGGGATGGACATGCGCAGCAATCGATTCTTGTGAGTCGCTTGTGTTGGACAAACTATGTTTTTATGTTTTACTGTATGGCTATAATTTTATTTATGGAACTTCATCGCTGTGGCTGTGGCTGTGCATAAAATATGTAGACTTGTTGCGCCTTGTCGATTTACAAATCACACTCGAGCTTGGACTCATACAAACGGTACCATAATCAATCTTCTAGGGCTGTTGAGAGCCACTCTAAGTATCTTCACCAGTGCAGAAATCATAGTTGACGAACCCACCGTGAGTACTTACTGCTAATGACCGCTGCTATGGTCCGACTATGGTAGTACGACATAGCAATTCCTCTGACGACTGCGAGCGCGCCAGGAAACTAGAGACGGAATTCAGGTAAGTGTCGTATTCTGCGTCGTTGATGTCTCCGCTATTGGCATCCCAAACGATGTGTCACTTGTGCCGATGTCCACGCGTTCACCATCCTCCTGATGCATTCCCGCTTCCATGTGTGTCTGAAAACGTGTTTATTCCAGCTTACGACTTGACGTGCACCTTTCGAATGGTTTCGTTGTGACCATCGCACCCCTGCTCGCCAAGCCAAGGACTATCAGGTAAGAATCCATATATCTGATCGTAGAGATATCATATATCGATTTAGTATTCGCGGACAATACCGACGTGGCTACAAGGACTGAAGCTATAACCATCTCATAAGGATCTCACCTCCTGTGGCATTGGTACCATTTATCAACTCGACATGCCTCCATCGCGACCACCACCACCACCATTACTACCGTCGTCAATCCCCCCTCTCATCGATCTGGACGCTCCCATTTCTTCGCCGCCATCGCTGGCATCCTCTTCTTCCAACACACCCCACCCAACGCCTTCCACCCGGCCCACCTCTCACAGGCCATCTCCGCGATCAATAGCCAGATTTGAAGACCAACCTCAGACGCCTCCTCCTCCACCCCGGCACCACCTAGATGAATCCGACATCGATCGATTTGCGTCGCTCTTTATGCCTGCGACACCGCCGGGCACACCAACACAAACCAGTCATGAACAAGCAAAAATAAAGCCATGTCAGCACCGCCGCAAACATACTGAAAGCAGTTCTTCTGATTCCGATTTTGGCCCATTCGTGTCTGTGCCCCCTAGCCAAGACCCATTGGCCTCTTCTGGTTCTGCGACGCCTACCATGGCATCGACGACTCAGGCTCCTGTGACGAGTTTAGTGGTGGGACCAACGAAGACAGGGAATACGAGTCTGGATTATTTTGGACAGTTTACGACGAGTGCGAGGGCTGCGTCTGAGCGGAGCAGGAAGGATGTGCTAGATGAGTTGTTGGAACATCAGGATGATCCGATGTATTTCTTGGCTATGCAGGCACAGGTTGATCATCCACTCTCCGAACAATCCTCGCACGCACCGACGGTGACAGATTTACTGGACGAAGACGCTGAGCTACGGGCGCAAACATTGTCTCCACCGCTTCCCCCATCTACCTCCTCATTGGCACCGACGTCAGCTACACATACTCCGCGCCAACGGTCTCCTGTACCGTTCCAATCTTCACCGCCACTGCATCCACCCGACATGCCAGATTTTCATCATGAGTCGATAGCAGAGGCACTCGCTTCTGAGCTCGATATTTCGCCGCAATCTCATACCTCTACACATATCCATCACACGCATCCACGTCCCTCGTCCCAGCATCATACCCACCACACGCATACATCCAAGCATACATGCTTAAATCCATACGAAAAACCAACTGATGTTCCTCCGGTGCGCAAAAAACTGAGCGTGAGCAGTCTGACTGGGCTCCCACGCACTGGCGCACCGCTCCCGCCACACTTGAGTGCCACTGCAACCCCACCTTCCCTCTCCTCTCCTAGCGCGTCAGAGGTATCACTGCCGTTGGCAATTGTGCAGGAACAAGAGGACGATAAACCGCAAGGCCATCACGGAGGGCGGGAAAAGGGAAAGGAACATGCACATCAACCGACGTGGCCGCCCGCACACCATGGAACGTTGTCAAGGCTCTCTTCAACCTTGGTATCTGCCTTCCTCTCGGGGACGCCCAGACACTCGCGCAGCACCACGTTGTCGTCGTCCACTCCATCGACACCGGGGATCACGTCGTCCTCTCTTCCTTCCCACTCGAGCAACTTCTTGCATTCGTCAGATTCCTCTGGTATGCCGTCGTCCTCGGCATTTTCCCCCTCGAGCCTGATCACGCATGGATCGCCGTTCGCATCGACTCTGTTCATCCCGCCGACTGGTGCGCCGGGGTTCACGGGTGACCGGAATTGGGACAAGGGGTTCTCGGATACGCTCTCAAGGGAGAGGGGGAGGGGGACTGTGGATGTCGTTGGTCTCGGTGGTGAATTTGCGTTCGATGGAGGTCGCGCCGGATATGTAGATGGGCCTGGCATAGCGAACGGGGCTGATCCCGTTCCCGTCCCCGGGGCCGGGGGCATGTCCAAGAACACGAACACTAAGAGTGCAGGGGACGGTCCAGCTGGAGGAACAAAGATGAAAGTGAAGCGGAAGGGTGTGAATCTGTGCGGGCGGCGCGAGGGCACTGCGGAGGTGCTCACTGAAGAGCTTGCGAACGAGGTATGTCGTTCTGGAACGGAACTCATGATCCGCGCGGGATGGGCTGTACTTACACCTATTTTTTTCGCGACGCAGATCCGGCCGCACCTCCCCGCGCTCGTGCGTCTCACCCGGACGTGGACGCTTCTCTACTCTCTCGACCAACATGGCATCTCACTGAATACTCTGTGCGCGCGATGCCAGCCGCGCATACCGAGTGCATCGGAGCCGAACCCGCCCAAAGGTGCGATTGTCGTAGTGAAGGATAGCTTGGATGGCGTGTTTGGCGCTTGGGTCGGGGAGGGCATTGAAAGAGGACGAGGGGGGTATTATGGTACCGGGGAGGCGTGAGTGTCAGTTTCTTTCCAAGGATGTGCTCGGGATCATGTTGGTGTTTTCTTCAGCTTTCTCTGGCGACACCGCCCAGACGCGTCTTCGCCGCTTGAGGTGTACAACTGGACGGGCAAGAACGACTATGTGGTGCTGTGCGAGCCCGAATTTATCTCTTTTGGAGGAGGGTACGCATTCCTCTGTACCGATGGCGACGCCAGTGCTGATCTCGCCCCAATGTGCAGTGATGGACACTATGGTCTATACATCGAGGCATCGCTTCTGGACGGCTCGTCAGCGCCATGTCCAACGTTTGACAATCCTGCATTGTGTGCGCGACCATCATCGCAGTCGGCATCGGCAACGGGAACGAAAGACGTGTCGTTTGAGTGCGTGGGGTTGGAAGTGTGGGGTGTTGGACCTGCGTGAAAGTACAGGAAGTAGTACCGGCGACTCGTAGGGTGTGATGAGGGGTGCTCGCCTTTAGAAAGGTAAAGTCGGATGCTTTTCGGTCTTCTTTTCCTCCGCTTTCACTCCTTGAAACGCCTATTTCATACGTATTCACAATCACATAGGATGTCGGGAATACTTTTACAACCATTATACATGTTGTAAAAAGCCTCGTAATCTACCTTTTCAGACTACATATTCCAACATTTTGCAAAGGTGATTGATCGTAAAAGCTTGAACGTTTACGTAAGAGCCCGTACGGTAGTCTTCGCTTACTGTCGCTTCCTGCTGGTAATATTTTGAATTATTTGTTAACTTAACAAGCCGTGCAGCGGAGTTCGTATACTCTTCGTCTCCGACAGTCATGTCTACTGACCCATTAGAGACTCTCCTTCCGATTATCGCTGCTCTCGCCAACCTCATCGGTCAATCCTGCTTGGAATTAGTAACTCAAGAGATGTCACAAGTTTACTGACCCCCTAATGCTCAATGGTCGCGTCCAGAAGAACATGATCTCCTGGCTTTCCTTATCAGCCAGAGGCAATCGGGCAGGATGGGAGACGGGTCGTTTAGGCAAGCCACCTGGACTGCTGCTGCTGCCCATTTGGCACGAGTCACCCAGCCACCCCCAAGTACCATCAAGAGTGCCAAATCGTGCAAAGGCAAGTATGGTACAGTATGTAATCAATATGATTTGTCGCAGTCAAGTTCAACTGATCATATCTCAAAACTAGCTCAAAACTACCTACAAGCTCATCAATGATTGGCGCCAGCTGTCAGGAGTACACTGGGATAATGAACGTGGGGCAAATATCGTCGGTACTGGTGCTGAAAAGGTATGGAGTGATTGGCTGAAGGTACGTGCATCCCTTTATGTCTTACATGAGCTAACCATCTGCTTTTGACGATAGGCAAGAGGCACAGGGATGCAGGGATTTAAAAATAGCTGATGGCCCTTCTATGCGGCCATGGAGACTTTGTTGCCAAATGACTTTGCAAGAGGCAGCCGCGCTTACAATCCTGCCGCCACTACCACTGCAGGGAATGTCGAAATTGTGCAACCCCCCCCCCCACCTGCCGGCCACCGGGCGTACAATCCTGCTACCATAGGGCATGCTGTGCAAGCCCCCCCCTCACCTGCCAGCCACTATGCTGCAATGAGTGACAGTCACTCTGTACCGGTGCCCCCCGACTCCTCCATACCTAACTCCACTGCAACAAGTGACAACAGGTAACGGTACTCTTGGCTTGAACTTACCTATCAATACTCATTGTCGTACTTCAGCAATCCCATTGTTACCCCAGCTCCCTCCGACACCGCTCCATTCTGGTTTGTAGATCCTCCAATAGCAGGGGGTACCAGCAGCACAGGAGACAACAGGAGCGGTGAAATAATCAACAAAAAAGTGCCAACAGCATTCAACCGTGCTGATTTCCCAACCTATGCGCCAGTTTCCCCTGGACTGTCCCCATTCGCCATGTCATACTCAGCCACACCACCTATTTCCTTTGTACCATCAACTTCGAGTTCTGCTCCATCAAGTAGGAAGCGCTCGTGTGTGGAGGATGTTTCTGAAACCTTCGAGGATCGACCACAAATACTGTCAGCACAAGCTGCACTCCATGCGCTCCCTCCTATGAGTGACTCATCCGTGGTTTCTTCGAAGCGGTCGAAGAAGAATAAAGAGCCTTCAACCTCATCTGCTCTAGTTGGCGTGCAAGGCTCGCTCGCTTATCTTGGGACTGTCATCACATCCTCCTCAACAGTTGCTGCAGAGCAGAGGCGGATGGATCAGAAACAACGTGCTTATGCGATACTTCGAGAGCATGACCGTGACCTCCCACTACAAGTCAAGTCAGCATTGATAGAGGCATTTCGAATGGATGCAGCGGTGATTGAGTTGTATATTACAATGGTGGATGACAAGGACCTCCGGAGGGAGTGGATACGGGTGTGTCTCTCAAACCTCGGGCTCCTCCCTAAGGATTTTTTATTTTAGCCGTAGTCTGTAGTGTTGTTGCCATTCTGTTGTTTTCCACATGCAATTGTATTCATGGTCGTGTCCACGCAACAAAAGTCAAACATGATTGATAGTAAGAAAAAAGACAAGCGATGTACGTATCTATAACTACTGATTCTGCAGAGCAACTTGGTAGTCGACCCACATTGCTTGAGCAATGGTGTCGCGAAGTTGGTTGCGTGTTTGTTGTTGTGGAACAGAACCATCCGCCTGTTCGCCCTCACTGTTGTCCAGCTTGTCCTCATCATCCTCGTCATCTTCTGGACCAACCCCACTGCCAGCCTCCTGTTCCACCACCGGATCCCATTGCTCTACTCCGTCATCGTTTGGATTGTAGGACGAGACAATATTGTGGATGACACAGAGTGCGACTGGGATGCGGGATTGAATGTCGATGGAATATTCTGCGGCGAGAAGAAGGATTCGAAAACGACGCTTGATGACACCAAAGATCCATTCAATAACGTTCTGTGCTGATGAGTGACGCAAATTGAAGAGTTCTTCTTTGTTTGCTGGCCTTTAAGAACGAGAATGAGTAAATAAACTATGTTTCAGTCAGTGCTCACCTTAGGGATGCCTGGCGCCATTCAGCCAGGTGATAACGTGTGCTGCGATACGGTACAAGAAGGTTTGTCGATGAAGCTGGGAACCCAGCGTCCCCAAGAAGATACTTCCCCTGTGGAATCATGAGGCTTGACGCACAGGCATCTTGGAACACACGAGCGTCCGTTGCTGATCCCTCCCAGCCAGTCAATGTGTAAGTGAATTGCATGCCAAAGTCACATGCGAATAGGCAGTTTTGAGACAGGAACCCCTTGCGATTCCAATATGCGGTATGTTCATGGCGTGGGGGAGCTGCAGGGATGTGGCTGCCATCAATGGCACCAATAGCGTCCTTGAAATATGGCATGAATCAATAGTTATTGATCGCTGGATGGACGGCAGTGGATGACGAAAGTGAAATATATTGGGAGTAGAATGGTTGAGATGAGAATATCGCGGAAGTATCTATGCAAAGAGCGGTCAGATATTGAATGCAGAGACGATTGTACCACACACCTGGATATCGTGTCATTGGATCTTTGGAACCGCTCCCCAACATGTCTGATAGAAAGGCCGGTAACACACGTATACAAGAATATTGCCAGTTGCTCCTCAAGGGTGTCAAGACCGGTTCTCCTCAATGATCTTACTAGGAGGTCCAGGGGTGCAGGGAACTAATGAGGAGGTAAGTCCTGACACTAGTATGTGCTACTTAGTGCAGAGAGTCAAGTCCGGGTCATACGGACGAAGTCCGGGCGCTGGAGGAGCACTGGAAGTAAGTCCGGGTTTTGCGGAGTTAGTCCGGACCGCGGGAAAGTGGACCGGAGTAAAGTGCAGTTTGTCCGGATGAAGGACATCCCAGAGGTGGGATAAGTCCTGAGAGGTCTAGCGTCGAGTCTGGGACAGAGGTGGCTTTTGCCCTCGTGCAAGTAGGAGACTTGCTAGGATCGGACATAGGACCAAGGGGACGAGATAGGACGGAGGCCGGAGTTGGCCGGAGTTCAGGAGTTCAAATGAACAGATGGATTAGGAGAGCATAATGGGTAGTACAGAGTGGGGAGTATCTTAGTCGAGATTTGATCTAAGGACTACTAGGCCGGAGTATGGTAGTTTATATAGTAATGAAACTAAGGTGAGTATATACGGTGACAAGTAAACACCTTAATGTCGAGACAAGGGATGGAGCAGAAGCAGACAGGAAAATAAACCAGGTACAAGAAAATAAAGCAGGGACAGGAAAATAAACCGGAGCGGAAGCAGACACGGGGAACTAGAGTTACAGGGACAACGGAGGAAAAGCAGGGACAAGGGAACTAGGTCGGAAGAGGACAGGTAAGGGTCAGAGGTGGACTTAACTAATGTTAAGTCCGAAGCGATGTCCAGGACCGGAGGAAGTGGGACCGGAGGAAGTGCACGACCGGAGGAAGTGCAAGAGCGGAGGGAGTGCACAGGTGGAGGAAGGGCGGAGTAGCTGGAGGAAGGTCCGGAGTTGGACATGGAAATGTCCTAAGCCTTTGGTGGACCTGACAGAGGAAGTGGAGCAGGAGCAGGAGCAGAACTGAGCCGGAGTTGGATGTACCAGCCGGAGTTGGGCTACGTCGCAGACAAGGCTAAGGGAGTGGCCGGACTGAAACCGGAGTAGCGACTAGTGGTAGGTACAGGTCCGACATGGAGGAGTTAGACCACGGATCTGTCTGTAGGAAGACAGGGGTTAGTCCTGAGGCGGAGATGGACGTAGTGACCGGAGTTGAGCTGGAGTGCAGCTATAGGGCTGGAGATGGCCGGACTAGATCCGGAGTTGCATCTATGCCTAAGGAGAGGTCAGGCGGGCCATGGTTAGACCGGAGTTGCGACTGGAAAAGTATGGATATGACAGAGGGTGACACAATCCGAAGCTTTGTGGCCATGTCTTTGGAGCTCCATAGTGATATCTCTGAATGTATAAGCACTCATACCCAACTCACACCGAATGCGATCCGGGTGATCCAGTATAAGCTCGATGATCCATCCTTCACCAGAAAGTACAGACGTATGGTATGGCCGTGGGCTCCTTGGGAGATCTTGGGCAAGGAGATCTACCATTAGTTTAAGTAGTGTTTGGGTGATGGTGAGGACTTGTGCCCGTATGAATTCTTGCCCATCGCTATCAGGTTCCATGAGGGGTACTAGCTGGTATTCAAACATCTAACTCCGACCCTTGCATGCCAAATTGCACAAAATATTACAAGCAGGAAGCGACAGTAAGCGAAGACTACCGTACGGGCTCTAAACAGTTGTCTTTGAGGAAGTTCTTGCATTTCGCCTTACTTACATAATAAGCGTCTTATCCCCCTCAACACCAACCGCCAAAGTGAGAAACAGCTCTTTGACTCTGCAATCCAAGCGATATCCATTCCGGGATTTGGAAATAAAGGGAATTTCTGAATCCCCCCAAACGTCTGGTTCCGAGTTGATCTTGGTTGTGGTCAGTTTCTTGATTAGTACCAGTCAATTTGATTGATGCACCTCTGGAGCTAGTACTGCCATACACCAATGCGCATAGCTTATTGCGGTGATAGAACCCCACGAAAGTTTATCAGTGCTGCAACACCCGCCCACCTTACCAGTTGGCCTGGCGGTCCTGGCCAACTAATGTCAAGGGTCACGTCCAACCAAGGACTTGACATGAAGTTTAGGCAGTCGCTACCATCTTGTTTCCTGCACACCAATTCCGCTAGGACGCTATCTTGCTAACCGATTCATAAGTAGCACAGCAGTCATGATGTGCGGCTTGTGCGGCTTTTCGACTATACTGGCTACTTTATGTAATGGAAACTAGTACCTCTATATGGACTCTTGCACTGTTTCCAGATATAAAGGCGAGTCCTCACTGCTTTCTCGTACATACCCGTTCTGCAACAGTGCCATGGCTTCTTTCTCTCCAGTGTACTATGCATATGTGGTGATGCAGGCCCCATTAGTTGGATCCTTCTTCAGCATATTGTGAGTCTGAAGTGAACTTCAGCCTGGTAAAAATCTGAGGACTGGCCAGATTTTATGGGATCAGCTGTGTGCAGACTTTTTTCTACTACCAGACCTACCCCGATGACAACACATTTTTGAAGCTACTGGTATATATAACTTTCACATAATCACTGCAATTAGTACTCGGGAACTGAGCGTTCTATGCCAGGTGGCCATAATTTGGTATCAAGTGATTGTTCCCACCCTATCCACCAGCTTCTTATGCATTCCGCTTCAGGATCCTTGAGACTATTCAAAGTGGATTTGTAATATCTTTCAATAATGCGTATTTAATACAAGGCTTTGGTAACGTTTCTGGGCTCGCTTACATTAACAGGTACATATGCCCCATTTCCCTCTCAACTTCCCTTTCCTCAATTAGTATAGGGACCTTTTGGTGCATACAACACAATCATTCAATCAAAGCTCCGGCTGATGGCGCATAGGTTAGTAGCCAAGTAGGGGTAAGTCTTCGTTATCTATTCCATTCTTGAATGTCCTCAAATTGTTCATCCTCCAGCTCGTTGTTATTCTTTTCGTAAATATGTACGTCACATGCATGCCACAATAAACCTTACAATGTGTCAATTTCTATTCAGGTATTTCACTTGGCGAGTATGGAAATGTAAGCGGTTGTGGGGCTGCATTTTTGGAGATCCTTATGCACCGTCAAGTTTCCAAGGATATCCGAGCTGCATGTCTGTTGGTGAGTTTGCACTATCCACTCTGGAAAGAGAGCTGGACTCATTCCAGATCACAGGTGTTTCTGACAATCAGCCGCTTCAGTAAGTTTCATCCCAGACCAGCTACTGAGCGCCAACGAGCATGGTTGTAGTACTTGCAATGGCTGTGATAATACTGGGGTAAGTGCCTTCACCAGATTTTCCCAACCATTGCTCTGATAAAAGCTTACAGTTTTATTTACAATACATGGGAATCAGCCGAGCATGACGCAAATGTTCGATTCCGTGATCTCATACGAAGTCACTCACAAAACATTATTGTAGGCGATCCTGGTTGTTACATTACCCCTTGCTGTTTTTGAAGATACACTCATGGCATCGATTCTCTCATACTACCTATATACCAGGCGCACGACAAGGTTGGAATAACCACGTCGACAATGTCAATCTTTCACGAAACCTTTGGTTACAGATCCACGCAACTTGTGACCCGTTTACTGACATATATTGTAGCCACAGGTGCACTTACAAGGTTTTCCTCTTCATTTATTCTTCATCATTTGACCTCACATTCGTAACCCAGCATGGTTGCAATAATGGAGCTGATTTCCGTATGCAAAATATTGTTGTGATCTAGTTTGCTGAGGCGAGAACACCTGGAATAGCTATTGGCCTCCCGGAACAGTCTGCTGTACATGTTCTTCGGCCTCATTCAAGCAAAAGGTAAGCTTGAAATTTTTACGTATGTTGCAATGCCCACTCAGGTCCTATGTAGTATATGCAAACTCAGCATTGTTGTCGTGAGTCGTTCACATTGCTCGCAGCGGAAACAAGCTTAGTAAATATGGCAACTATTGCAGCCTCAATCAACGACAATCAGAGGAAGCCTTGTCATCATACGGAGGTTATACTTAGTGAACTTGTCATTGCCCCGGGGAATAACGAGGTCTCACTCAGTGTCAAGACCAGTTCTTCACCGATCTGATCTCTACGGGGGGTCTGGGGGTCAGAGGTTGGCCTAGCGGTAAGACCGAGATACTATGTAGCGTAGTCGCGCTTCCCGAGTAATAGGAAGGCCAACCGAGGGTCTAACAGAGAGCCCGAGGGTAAACAGTCTACAACCGAGTGCTTGCACGAGACAGAGACGGAGAGTGCGAAAGGAGAACAGAGGAGAAGTATCTTATTCGATATTCGAACTGAAACTACAACAGACCGAGTATCTAGGTATTTATACTGAGTGGAACAGATGAGGCAATGTACAGGAAGTTGGGATTACCGACGAATGACAAGCGCAGTCGCGCTGCGCGCTGAGTAAGTACGGTAAGTGCGATAACCAGATTACCAATGAGTATCGTATTAGTAATGCAACGGGACGGGAACGTATAGTAACCGGAAACAAGAAAGGAAACATATTAGGTAATCGTACAGGGAGACAGAACGGACAACACACTCACCGATCGGTGGCGATACAGGACAGATAGAGAGAAACGGAAAAGGGAGTACATACAATAAACGGACGGCGAACGCGTGGACGCGATCGGACAATAGGGTACAGGGTGATCAGATGTCACAGTCGTGACACTCAGCATAAATTCCCAATTCCCTTGCTTGCAAAGCAAGGGTTCTGGGAGTTCATTAAATCATGAGAACCTGCCGGTTTGGAAAATGTTCCCTTTTCTGGACGAGCGTGAGAAATATAAAATTTGCCCTTCATTAGGTAATCAACTTAAGCAATCCAAAGTGCATGCAGCAAGTGTCAGAACCATTTCCTCCGACGAACTCCGACGACAGCGGAGCTCAGCGCGAAGTCTGGGAACTGAGGGATAAGTTTGCGGGAGGTTTGAGGATGTTGGCTTCAGCATATGTGCTGCGCCCTTGCGAATACTAGTCCTCGTATTTCAGAGAACAGAGGTCCGAAGGTAATCGGAGATGTCGAACGACAACGGAGACAGAGAGCGGAGACGGAGGAGTTCGTGAGAGGTATTCAAGCTGATATTCGAACTGAGGGACAATCCCCTCAGCGTGCGGAGTACTTATACTATACACCAGATATGTACAGTAACCGAGAAGCGGAGAGAGACATAGCGGAGACATAGCTAAGAGTCTGCGGATGACAAACGGATGAATAAGGTACACGGAACGGAGATCAATGATAAGCGTGACGGATCAAAAGGTTAATGGAGCACAGCTATGAGTAGTCAGATCTAATCTAAAACTGGAATAAAGGAAACAGGAACAGGAGTGGAACGGAAACATACAATAACCGGAGGCATAGGCGCGGAACTATATACTAAAAGGAGACACAGCGTCAAAAAGTCGGAGCGGAGATGGGTATGTAGCGTCGGAGGTGTCCGATCACGATCGGACTTGAGTCTGCAGCAGACTAGGGGCCTTGCGGAGTCAGAAGGCGTCACGCGGTCGTGACAGCAAGCAAGGGTTCTGCCGACGCAGGCGGCATTTCGAGTTATGAGATGATGAATAAATAAATATCAGATTCAGTGTCGATTAGTACTACCCTCCATGCTTTTGTCTTTATCACACTATTTAATATCTGGTTGCTTCGAGGATATTAATGTCTAAATATTGAACTCGAAATGCCACCTGCGTCGGCAGAACCCTTGCTTGCTGCATGCACTTTGGACTGCTTAAATTGATTACCTGATGGCTATCAGATGCATAGCACTAGTAACTAGTATATAGTATTGATCTCTTCATCTGCTATGCAGAAGACACCATCCAAGGGCATGCCACTGGCCACATGATTGTCAAACAAGAGGTCCAAGCAAGAATGATTGCTAGCCATGGTGGAACTAGCAATAGGCATGAAGGTGATAGTGACTACAAATGTAGAGACAGACCAGGATATTACTGTCGACAAGAAAGTATGATTATATCTTATCTTAATCTAATCTTGGAGATTTCCAGAGATCACAGTTACATGTGATTCGGAGTAGTGTCAACCGGAATACCGGTAGATCACATGACCGGCTCCACAAGATAGCCAGAACTATCACATGCAAGGCACGTGTATAACACATGCTGATGCACGTTACAGGCACGTTTCCAGATAACTACGTTTATGGAAACTGCACCTACTACATATGGGAATATGGTGAAATAGGCTAGAATAATACTTATCTACGCACAGACCATGTACCACAGGTATATATACCCCGTAGGATTCCCTGTAGTTCCTTAGTTCAATACAGTTCAACTGTTCTCTCATTACTCGCTACTTCAAACAACTCAACTTCAAGAACCAGCTACTAGCTAATCAAAGGTACGCTTGCGCTACCCCGTTGCTGTTGCCCCAGTTTTGTTGCTACAGGTTATGAGCCCTGTTTAAGGCCATACCAGGAAGTATACGGCAGTTCTGTCTTCGTCACTGCCTCCTGCTATGAACCTTAGACAGCTCGTAGCTGAAGTTCTTCACGAGTTACCGTTTGTCTTTGCCGTGATATCGATATCTCTTACGATATATTCTTCGTTTGTGTTTTGGTTTGAACGCTGGAGATACAACTACATTGCCGCACTTTTTGTGTGCTATGCAGTTCGTCTCTTGGTTACCTTGCAGCCACGCCCTGCTCCTCCTCCCATTGTTAACGTGGAGTTACCATTACCTCCTGTTCACAACCCCTTTGAAGACGATGATGAACTCGTCATCATTGATACTGCAGCACCTCCTAGTGTTCATCAAACGGTGGACTTCTATTGGAGAGAAGCTATGCGGAATTACCGCTTGTATCAACCAAGGGAACACCACAGCGGTGATACACTTAGTGGAAACATGGGACATATTAGGAGGCCTTTGCCTCTTAGTAGGGAGGAACAGCTTTTTCTCATCAGCCATGACCGTTTTTACGGATACATTGATAGTCACATTACTGTTCCTGATCCTCGGTGGGC
>JAYMGJ010000056.1:0-36550 GCA_037178675.1 Scleroderma bovista | reverse complement strand
GTGGCCATGGCAAGACTGCAGCCATGGCAAGACTGCGGCCATGGCAAGACTGCGGCCATGGCAAGACTGCGGCCATGGCAAGACTGCGGCCATGGCAAGACTGTGGCCATGACACTACTGCAGCAGCAGCAAGACTGTGGCCATGACACAACTGTGGCCATGACAAGACTGCAGCCATGGCAAGACTGTGGCCATGGCAAGACTGCAGCCATGGCACTACTGCAGTTGCAGAATGACTGTGGCTATGGCATGACTGCAGCCATGGCAAGACTGTGGCAATGGCACAACTGCAGCATATCACAACTGCAGCCGTGGTACAACTGTGGCCATGGCAAGATGGTGGTTATGTAGCTATGGCAAGTCTGCAACCATGGCATGACTGTGGCCATGACACTACTGTGGCCACAACACAACAGACTGTGGCCATGGAAAGACTGCAACAACGGCATGCCTGTGAACATGGAAAGACTGTGGCGATGGCACAACTGCAGCCACAGTACCACTACAACCATGGCACTACACCCTGTGGCATGGGAACCATCGCCTAAGGCATACTAGTAGGCACTGTGACTGAGGCATGCTGGCCACAGCAGTCCAACCTGGGTAAGTTATTATAAATGATAGTAGTGGTGGGGTGTATAAGAATATTTCAATACCTATAGAAAACACTCAGTATGTGCACAAAGTGTCATAATGCCTATGTGGAGACATACATTCACTGATATGAAAGTGCACTGCACTGCATACACTTAAATAACATTACCTCAGTACATGCACAAAGTGTAACAATGCCTGGGGTGTATATTGT
The DNA here is from genome assembly GCA_037178675.1 of Scleroderma bovista. NCBI lineage: Eukaryota > Fungi > Basidiomycota > Agaricomycetes > Boletales > Sclerodermataceae > Scleroderma > Scleroderma bovista. The sequence goes on along the minus strand of JAYMGJ010000056.1, from coordinate 35,742 downwards.
GTAGGTACAAAATATATATGTTTGAAATGAGAAGAGAGATGAAGGTTATTGAGCTGTTGAAGTGCTGACACAGTGACCAATAAGTATTGTATATGGGCAGTTATCACTCACACACCCATATGTGGACTCCTCCAGCTCTGTGGACTCAGGACATGTGTTCTGCACCATATGTGCATAATGAATCATTGCCACTGGTGTGCTTGCCTAGAAAATTATGTGTGTGGTTATATGTGTCTTGGACATTGTTTCCATGGCCAGAAGGGGCCAGAGCATTATTCCCGCAGCCATATTGGGACTCCTGCAGACCTTTTTGCTCATAACATATGTCCAGCAACAACATTTGCATAATACATGATTACCACTGTTTTACTTGCCCAGCTCATGTTGTACATGGTACTATGTGTCAGGGACATTGTTGCCATGGCTGAAGCATGCCAGGACATTATTCCTGTAGCCATATTTGGACTCCTGCAGACGTTTCTGCTCACAACATATGTTTGGCAATGATATTTGTTTAATACATGATTATCACTATTTTACTTGCCCAGCTCATGTTGTATATGATACTACTATGTGTCCAGGACATTGTTGCTATGGCCAGAGCATGCCAGAGCATTATTCCTGCAGCCATATTTGGACTCCTGCAGACCTTTCTGCTCACAACATATGTCTGGCAATGATATTTGCTTAATATATGATTATCACTGTTTTACTTGCCCAGTTCATGTTGTACTTGGTACTATGTGTCCGGGACATTGTTGCTGCAGCCAGAGCATGCTAGAGCATTATTCCCGCAGCCATATTTGGACTCCTGTGGACCTTTCTGCTTACAACATATGTTCGGCAATGATATTTGTTTAATACATGATTACTTGCCCAGCTCATGTTGTATATGATACTATGTGTCTGGGACATTGTTGCTGCAGCCAGAGCATGCCGGAGCATCATTCCCGCAGCCATATTTAGACTCCTGTGGACCTTTCTGCTCACAACATATGTCCAGCAATGATATTTGTTTAATACATGATTACTTGCCCAGCTCATGTTGTATACGATACTATGTGTCCAGGACATTGTTACTGCAGCTGGAGCATGCTGAAGCATTATTCCCATGGCCATATTTAGACTCCTGCAGACCTTTCTGCTCACAACATATGTCCAGCAATGATATTTTTTAATACATGATTACTTGCCCAGCTCATGTTGTATATGATACTATGTGTCCGGGACATTGTTACTGCGGCTGGAGCATGCCGAAGCATTATTCCCATGGCCATATTTAGACTCCTGCGGACCTTTCTGCTCACAACATATGTTTGGCAATGATATTTGCTTAATACATGATCATCACTGTTTTACTTGCCCAGTTCATGTTGTACTTGATACTATGTGTCTGGGACATTGTTGCTGCGGCCAGAGCATGCTGAAGCATTATTCCTGCAGCCATATTTGGACTCCTGCAGACCTTTCTGCTCACAACATATGTTTGGCAATGATATTTGCTTAATACATGATTACCACTGTTTTACTTGCCCAGCTCATGTTGTACTTGGTACTATGTGTCTGGCATATGTCCAGCAACCATATTTTCATAATCCATCAGTGCCATGGTACACCAATGATATGTATATTGTGCTGATCCTGTAGTGCTGCAATTCTGTAATGCAGTATGTTTGTAGTGCCGATAGTATGTTGTGCTGCCGTTCTGCTGTGCCATGTTGTGCCACATCCAGGCTTGTGCTGAAAGTGTAGTGCCACATGTATGTACTGCCGCATCCTGGCTTAATGGTACTATGAGAGCTGCATATATGCGGCACTACATTTAGACAATGAACATGGTATCTAGGGCCTGTTGGGTATACTGGAATGCCAACCTCATGGCCCATCATACCGAAGGGGAAGCCAACATACAGGCCTGCCCGACTACATGGTTGTCACCACATTGAGGGCTTGCTTCATGCTCTGGGATACCACATTCATAACCTGTGACTTTGAAATATACTTGCAAGGTTTCCCCACATAGCTGTATAACACCTTTACTAGGGCCCATCTAATGCTATGGGACATCATACCCATATGCTGGCCACCCTGACTATATAAATGACACTGACTCCAGGGCCTGCTCATAGTCATGGGACACCACCCCCATGGCTTGCTACTCTGAAGGGTACACCCTATATGCAGCCCATTGAGAAGCAAGGGACACTATATATGTGGCTTTACACCAAGGCCAGGGCAACAACCCTACAGCCCAATAAAACATATGGGACACACCATTCTATCAGCCCACCAACAGAAACAGGACACCAATTCCACAGCTTGATGCAAAGTATGCAACACTGGCACTGCAGCCCTTCTATTCATTTGCATGGCTAGGGCTCCATAGTAGAATAGAGTACACCATCTCCAGGGCCCCCTGATCCTATAGATGATCATGTTCCTGGGGCTGTCATGTAATAATGGGACACCATCATAGTGGGCTTGACACATTGTGAGACACCAATTTAGTGTATGGTTCTTTGGCCACATTGCTGCAACTACTACCCTAGTCCTTTGCTGCAATGCCATGGCGGCTGCCCTGCTGCAATCATTCAGCCTCAATGCCATGGCAACCCTGTGGCATTCACCTCTGGCCACATTGCTATGGCAGTGCCCTGCTGCAATCATTCAGCCTCAATGTTGCAGCAACCCTGTGGCATTCACCTCTGGCTGCATTGCTATGGCAGCGCCCTGCTGCAATCATTCAGCCTCAATGCTGTGGCAACCCTGTGGCATTTACCTCTGGCCAGCGGCTGCCCTGCTGCAATCATTCAGCCTCAATGCTGCGGCAACCCTGTGGCATTCACCTCTGGCTGCATTGCTATGGTGGCTGCCCTGCTGCAATCATTTGGCCTCAATGCCGGCTGCATAAAGCCCTTTTGCCGCAGTCCATTCTGATCTAGCGTACCAGTGTGTCAGCCCACTGATATTGCTTGGTGACAACCTCTCCATGAGCCACCAATATTGCATGGTGAAACTGCTTACATTAGCCCACTTGTATGGCATGGGGATGTGCCATAGCTGGGCCCTATCCCAGCTGGCCATGTAGAACAGCCAATTGTCAGCTTCGTCTGTCCGTGTTGTATGGGACAATGCAGGTGCATTATGTGAAAAATCATAGTGCAATGTTATCATTTCACTACAAAAATGTACTGTGGTTCAATCTCCCACTAGCTAAAGGATCATATCGGGGGTGGTCATGATCAGTGGTGTTGCCATCATAGTTGTGCACTGGGCTGCTGGCTGCACAATGGTAGTCATGGTGGCTGTTGGTGCCGTCATGCTGGATGTTATGGCCGTCGACATGCTGGGATTTTGGAACAGTGCCATATGGTCACAGTACAGGTGGTGGTAGTGTTGGATTATAAACAGACTGTTATGGTTTGTTTACTTACTTACATAAGCATAAAGCGCACTATACAGTAGAGTCTATTACCATAGTCCCTCAGTAGCTTGCCAGCATACTGAGGTTACCCTACAGCTCCTTCTCCCTTCTTCTACAGGCTAGACCTTCCCTGTGCAGACCACCACCTTTCTATAGGTTATGAGCCCTGGCTCTGCCTAGCCAGGAGGAAAGGAAAACCAGGAGAAAAGGAACCCACTGGAAAAACAAGTGAAATGGTCAAAATTCCCGCACTCGAACTCAACGGACAAAATTGGAAAATTTACCGCGCGAAGTTACTTGAGGCCGCAGCCACATATTATTGTCTAGATGTGCTAGCTGGCAGACCAGACGACGGAACGGACGATTGGCACGGGTCCAATGCACTACTATGGTGCACCTTCATGGAAACAGCCCCACCAACTATCTACGTCCGAATTCGCTGCAAAACCGCGCATGAAATCTACAATTACCTCGCGGACTGTTTCCGCGACCATGATCCAATCCAAGAACTCTGCTTGAAGAAATTCGCAGCCAGAACAAACGATGCCAAACGTTATTCGTCAGCGGAGAGTCCTACGAGCAAGAATGCAGCCACTGGCGCCACAGAACGGGAAGACCTACCAACGAAAGACCTCACCCGAGGCACCAAAGACGTCGACGACAGAATTGTCGGACGCGAAGACCCACGCACGAGCTCTGAAGCTTCGGCGAAGGGCACCAGCGCCGAGAGCGCAAACAGGACATTAGTCCTACTTACAGGCGAGCTGCACGAGACGCAAAACATACCGCAAAACTCACTGCCGCTGACACCGAGGCTGCCAATTGATGGCAAGCCAGGCGAGTGCAAGCAGGAGGCGACGGACGGCGTCGTGACGGCAGGACGCACGAAAGGAACGGTCGTGATGGCCGAACCACGTGAAACGGCTGCGGACGTTGACTCGGAGAAGGCTATGCTGGGCAGAGACCTGGTGGAGAGAGCTTGCGGAGTCGACGAGGGCGTCGAAACGATCGCGGACGTCAACAGGACACCCACGCTGGGCGGAGAACCGGCGATGAGGGACTGTGGAGTTGACGAGGGCGACAGGGATCGCGAATACCAATCGCGAATCCAACAAACAGATTTTTACTGTGAAGAAAGCTGTCAGCACGACAAAAACATGAACGCGGATGTACCTAGCGCACACAGACTGCCGCTCGAGGGGGAGTGGACAGTATGTGCGAGCGGCGGACTAACGAACTCGTCAGAGGGTTGTGAGAGGGGTGCTGTCGAGCGGGAGTGCGTTGACGAACCGATCGTTGAACGTTGCCAGCAATTATGCATGGCGGACACCCCAAACGAGTCGGAGACGCTCGTAACCGTGTCGATCGAGTCGGAGAGCCCAGACGATGGTGAAATACCGCGCGTACGCCTTAGAGGCACGAATCCATGTGCAGGCGACGCGAATGGCCATGCAAGCCAGACGGAGATGTCGAGGGGCCAGGCGGATGTGTCGAGAAGGCAGACGGACGCTCTGAACGTGTCAAACGGCGCTGAAACGGATAGTATGAGCGATGGTGAGGATGCAGGGACGTACCTGGGAGCTCGAGGCGCGAAACGCGTCATAGATGCGACGGACGGCGTTGGAAGTCAGTCGGATGCATCGAGTGGGCACTGGGACGTGCCAAGCGTCGAGACGGACGCGATAATGCCTGCAAACGCGCCAGAGAACATCAGTATACCTCGCAAGAAGGCTAAACCGCCAGACTCACCTACTAGCGCCGCAAAACGGACTCCAGATGAGCCAAACGGCTGCGGGAGCCACGCGGATACGTCGAGCGTGCATACGGACGTGCACAGCGTTGGAACAGACACGCAAACGGCTGCAGACGAAGCACAACGCGTCAGAACCAGTCGAAACGCGCCGAAAATGCAAGACTCACCTGTAGAGGCTGCAAAGCAGCGCTCTGACGAGCCAAATGGTTCCAGGGACCTCACGGACGGGTTGAGCGTACGGACGGAGACGCACAGCGTTGGAAACGCGACGGAAACAGCTGCAAACGGAACGGAAACCGTCAGAGCGTGCACAAAAGAGTCAGAGACGCGAAACTCACCTAATGGGATCGAAATCGCGACGGCAAAGCCTACCAGTCGATGGAAAAGGGTCAGCATTGGAGACGGCGACGTGTACATACCGTCAAACGCGCCTATTGAGGTGCTGGGGACCGCAAGTCGACGGATCGTCTTTGGACGAGTCGAGAGCGAAGTCGAGGCGATTGCGCCAGGTGTCGAGGGCGAGAGGGCTGGCGATGGCGACGGCGATGGAAACGGAGGTGACGGTGACGATGGCGACGTGAACGGCACGACTAGCGGCGGCGACGCCGACTCAATGCGAGTCGAGGCAGCGCTGCTAGCTGCAGAGAGTCAGTATACACGCTGCAACCCAAGATCACGACGAAACGACTTACCAGTGTCGTTAAGGCCACCCATCCGACACGCGGACCGTCCGTACGGACTCGTCAGGCGTCGACGGCGACGCGGAAGGCTCAAGATCGAGCGAATAAACGTCAGCAAAGCGCAGAAAGTCAAAACGACTCACCTAGATCGCACAAGCGCAACGCAGCCACTCGGGAATGCCCCGAACCAAGCCTATGAGGTCTATAGACCCAGGCGTCGACGCGGACGCATCAAGATCGTACCTACAAACATCAGTCGAATGCCAGAAGTCGAGACGACCTACCTTGGACGCGATAACGCGATGCGGTCGTTATGGAGACCTAAAAAGCAAACAAGAAGGGTTAGTAAACTTACCTTCGAATCTAGGATGCCGGGGGAGCCTTGGCGCGACGACGGAGACCACGGAGACCACGGATGAGCCCTCCGCACGCGCTGCAATCAGCGCAGGCATATTGGCACGACGCGACTTACCAAATCGGGTAACGACGCGGAAGTCACTCCAAACCTTCGCACACCTTAGGCACCACTTTTCGGAAGCAATAGAGACCTATTAGATATATATTTTGTGACGGACACAATGTATCTAATAGACCCACCATCTGCACCGGCATCTTCCGACCTGCACTAAATATAGGCTTTAAGAACCAATACCATATTAGGGGCGAATATATTTGGCCCATACGGTCGCCTTGCCCTCGCCTCACGCTCTCCTCACGCTCGCCCTACCATCATCTCCCCGTTCTCTTTCTTCCTGTCCCTCTCGATATCGTGTCCAGGATCCTCTCAGAGAGCCTCCACTCTTGTCAAGTTGGACCTTTTAATCATGCAAATATATTGTGTGGTACGTCTTTTTCTCTGTATTCTCCCAAGTATGAACTCCCGTCCTGGGACTCGTGGTGCATTGCCCAGCACAAGTTCGGGCATGGGCCAACATTTCTCAAGTCCAAAGAGACGGAGACACAAAAGAAAAACTCAAACTGATGTTATCATTCCAGGTCAAAGTGTCAAACGGCAATGCCTCCTTCAACGTCTGGACGATCTTTTAAATCGCAAGCTGCCTGTGCCCCCATCCTCTGTTACTAACGACGCTCTCTCAGACGAAATTATCGAGGATGCATCAGGCAACACCGATCCCATTCAACATGAGGATAACTCCGTCGACGAAGATATCCATCACAACTCGACGCCAAGTGTGGCTACTTGCCGGCTGTACGACAACTGGATCACTGTGATCCCCACCGTCATCGAGTCGTACCTTCAGTATTTGGCCGAAACCATTGGAAAACCGCTCACAAGTCCTGATGCAGCGTTGTTCGGCTGCCATGGAGGTTGCGAGCCCAAGCCCACTTCCCTTCTCTGCCTTTACTTTGACCGTATGTTCCTTGCTGATATTGTTGTGTGGACACTAATATCTTTCTAGGTTTTGCTACTGTCACAGTCCTTAGTTGTGCATGCGCATCACTCCCGCAGCTGCTCCTGCGCTCTGGACTCTTTCCCACTGCCCCATCTCAACCACGCCTAGCGATCTCTGTTGACCTGCTCGCATTCTACCGTGCATTGTTTGAACGTTCGTGCGATTCTATCAATGCACTTGCCTCTGCGCTTCATACTCATTATGAGCGCCGAGGCTTCCAGGTGACCACCCGGGAGGTACGTGTCTCACTGTCTCACTGATTCCTGTCGCTTATTAATGTGCTCCACAGGGTGGAGCTGTCCAAGAACCATTTCGTCGCAGTATCTCTCATGCGGTGCAGTGGTACGATGTTTTGCAAGTGCAAGTCGAGCGTCATGTCGAAGAGATCATTGAAAGCTGTCACCAAACGGTATTGAAGAATTTCGAACGGACGCAATCCACCGAGCATCCACCGCCGTCATTGTCGACGACAACGGCCATGACACATGCGTATCCTCTGTTGTGCAGACAATACTCATACTCTTTCCCTCAGTGCCATTGACGACATCCACCCCAATCCCCGGTGTTGTTGATGCATCCCCGAGCATCCCGCCACCCTCTCACCGACAGGCCCCGGCGGTGCCAGAATCGTGTGCATCTGTCCTTGTCCAACGATGCCCGGCATGCTTTGCGGGCCACACATTCGGACGGCCATTGCATGGTGGTGGAGACATTCACGTTGCCACCGATGGCAACTTCCACCACCACCATCGATGTTCTGCAGGTAGTTGCCCTCAATTTTATGACCCTATCTACTTCATTCCAAAGGCTCAAGTGGATGAGGTTGGGCATCGGATTCAACGAGCGCGTAAGCGGGTACCGAAACAACGGCATGCCGTGGTTCCCAACGAAGCAATCGATCAATGTGAGGCATCATATGATGCAGCTGATGGCAATAAACAGAAGGCTGCTATGGATTGCTTTGACGACACCGGGATCATGGCGCTAATCTGTCGCCATGACATCCCTCTCTTCTTTGCCAACATTGACACTCCCGGTGAGCAACAAAAATACAGCGTTGCACTCATTGAACACCTCTTTGCGTTCCTGCCGCCTTTGGCCACTGTAGTTGTACTATATGATGTTGGATGCGTGCTGGCTCGTTCTTTAGAAAAGGTACGCCAACTCGCAATGTTATCAACCAGTACTGACATCCGTAAGTTCAACATTCTTCACGATGACGTCGTTTGTCGCACCCGTTTTGCCACAACCGCCATGCATGCCTATGGGCATGAATGGGCGTGCCAGCTCATGTATAACCCTCGAATTATACCCGGTCTAGGTCTCTCAGATGGAGAGGGAACTGAGTGCCTCTGGTCACGCTTCATTAAGCTCATTGGCATTGAGCAAGCATCATCAGTAAGTACATTTCATTGTGGCAAATCAGTTGCATCTCACAACATCTGTTCAGCGTCAGCGGCGCATCTGGCTCGTCGATTGTCATGCTGCTGCGATAGGGATCGAGATGCGAAACAATCTTGGTAACTGGATTCAACGTTGATTGAAGAAAGGGATTGCCGAACAAGGTGCCGAAGCGCAACGAATCATTGACACCTGCAGATTCGAAATCTCAGAATTGCGGAAGCAGTGGGCTGATCAATGCAGCACGCAGCTTTCAGTACGAGCCCGTAAGCCTTCTCATGTAGCTGAAGTCCATGGCTGATACATTATCATTAGATGCGCCAGTGCGGCTGAAAAAAGAATTGGACACAGTTCTTATACTGCAGTCCGACTTAGAGGCCTCGGACAAGGCACTACAAGCTGCCCGGATGATAATTGAGAAGGATGCCACCCAAGACACCTTGGAGGCTCTCCAGAGCTTGGAGCGTAGTCACGATCGGCTTCTAACTAAGGTAGATGTACTATATACATTGTTGAACATCCAAGACAGGTTTCCGGAACTCCATGGTGTTAACCTGGAGTTTGTCTGTACTCTTCTATTGGCATGCGACTTGAAGATCAACATCCGGAAGCGGGCGATTGGTAGCTTTTTTGAATGGGATAAGCTGGATCGTGCTGTGGGGGGCAAGCAGAAAGCCTTAGGTCAGGTTCATTGAATGTACAACTCGCCCTAACATTCTTTTTTTCTAGGTACAAAGCTCCATCAACAGACTCGCAAAGTGATTGCCAAGCGTCAGCCAGCTCTTATGTCTGCAATCCGCAAATTTAATATCTACTGTGAACGTCTGGCTGAGTTGTATGACCCATCTTCTGGCATCCCCCTCCCCTCACCACTTGCAACGAAGCTCGTGGAACTTCGCAATGACCAGAACCTTCTTCAAGATATCTGGGTCACACCTTCGATTGGTGAAATCCCACGTTGGCTTGAAGATATTGATGTGAGAGAGGGTATTAGAGCGGTCCTCAAGTCTGATCGTTGCCTTGAAGAACAACATCGCCTTGGCATCGAGGCTGACAACATGTGCCGGTGGTATGGACGCGAGCTGTGTGCCGTTGAACTCGCCATCCGACGACCTGAAAGTATGTAAAATGATTTATTAATTTCATCGACTAACGCTCTTTTAGATTCTATGTACTCTCTAATACTTCAGCGACATAGGGAGACATTAATGAAGCTATTGGAAAAATGGCCCACCCCACTGGCATCCGTCATCTGCTATCAAAGTCAGGCACGCACTGCCATGTCCGTTGCCAGTACCCTCACAGGTACTCCTACCCCTCTTGAGCTCCAATGGCTGCCTTCGGTTGTATGCAATGTAGATGGTCTGACTGAGGAGGTCTCCACACTATCACCAGCTGATCTCGATGCAGCTGAATCTCTTCTAGACCCCAACCAAATTTCCTTGACAGATGTTCTCGAAGACATGGAAGCTGATCCCCATATTAATGAAGATAGCTTGGGTGACAACGAAGATCAGAATCCCGCCCATAGCGTCAATCTTATTTGGGAACTTCCTTTCATAAGTTCCTTCATGTCTATTCATTCACACTTAGTCATATTCTCTTCAGGCCCTCACAAGTGATACGATCAGCATGTACAGCAACACTCTTATCATTCACGGGGTTTTCGCAACACGCATCCGAAATCCACAGGATGGGTTCCCTCGCCAGACCTTCGAGATGGACGACTACGAGCGCCTTGCTTGCCAAACTGCTCGACTCAACGACATATGTATCAATGGCTGTTCTGCGCTACTGTACTCAAGGTTCCTATCCTGGAATGCTGCACAATGTGCCATTCTGTCAACCCACAATCTCCCCCACATCCAATACCATGCGGAGGACAATGTTTTGTGGAGAAATATATCATGGACTCGCTATTGGGAAAAACTGACGTGGATACTCCCCATTCACCGGCCATCCCCTGTCGGGCACTGGGTCGTTTGTATTATCAAAATTAACTCGAAACAACTACTCCTCTTCGACAGCTTCGCCGAGAAAAAGCCGTGGAAACATGAGATAAAGGTATTCTCGTACTTCTGACTGCTATTCTCACTAACACTTGACAGGACATCATCCAGCTTATTGCCCGCTTGTCCCATGTAGCCTTCAAGAGGCTTGGAGTTCCTCGGAATGATGGGGGAAGCTGGTCAGCGCACCCGATTGAGGTAAGTACTACAAAATATACTCAGAGACCATCATTCAATGAAATTCAGGTCAAACCCCTGCAATCCAATGGGTATGATTGTGGACTCTGGGTGTTGGCTCAGATTATGGCGGTTCTACATGGGTATGACATTACCAACTTGCGTGAGGGAGATATACCGGAGTTTCGTCGTTACTTGCAATCCCTTGTTCTTAGCATACCAGTACCTGGCAAGTAATTACAATGCACTATTATTGTGCGGATTTCTGCCTATCTCTAATTCTAATGCCTCTTCCGTGATATGATGGATGTCTCGAGCTTGCCAATGTAACCAGCATGCCGCCATTTGGTTGTGACAACGACTAGACTCCACAGAAGCTTGTACAATATCATAAACAGCAAACCACCTTACCATCCGCTCCTTAATACTATGTACCAGTTCTGTGAAGAGATCAAGATCCCTTTTTTCAAATCGCTTTGCTCGCTCAGCCTTCATTTCGTCTGATAGCCTGGAACGTCGCCCAAGCATGACATCAACCAGATTGCGAGTGAATCTTTCTTCTTCTGGTGTTGAATCAGACTCGGCATTGTATGGGGGATCCTCCTCCCAGCTCGGGAGTTCTGATTCATCCAGAGCATCGGCACTCTGAGCTGCTTCCAAAAACATGGCTGATGTCGGCAGACGCATTGTTGCGTGAGTGATGAGTGCTGGTGGTAGAACTGGAACGGAGGAGGTGTGGGGATCCAAGCCTCTCTGTGTGGGTGGAGGACTTTGGTGAACGGTACCTTTACGGAGGTGTCGACCAACCCGCTTTCTGTATGCACGCCGATTCTGCTCAGACCAGAGTTCCTTGTCCCTGAAATATACTTCAAAGTTAGTCATTGCACTGTAAGTGTATAGTGCCAGTTACTTGGTACATGCATGGAGTGCCTTTTGCTTGCGCTCAGCTGCCTGTCTGTCATGCAGTGTGAAGTATTTAGCTGTGCACCCCATGGGAACTAGTAAGAGGTGATGGTGAACCCGATTCACAACAGCCAAATACATTGAATGATAGCACTATCATGTGCAGACTGACAGACATAGCAAATAGGGAACATTTATTCTAGTGTCATCTGATAGGGGGAAGCATATTAAAATATTTCTGACTCTTACAAGGGGCAAGAATACAGTATTCGAGGTTGCAGCTATGCTTTATTTTCAGTAGGAAGGTTATTTGTATTGTGATTGGCTGTCCGAGTGTGAGCCTGACCGCATTGAAATGAGCGTGGGTGCCCCTTCTAGAGGAATGACTATCTTCATCTGAGAGAAGAGGCTGGCTCAGACAGACTACCAGATAGTGTGGATATCTATCATTCTTATGGTGTACATGTACATGCGGTGTGTGATAGATACATATGTGCAATAAAGCGTGTAGAAAAACATAATGATGACAATTGCCGAAAAGAGGAGGTGAGCCCATCACTGCCGGAGTGCTCGGGTACACCGAGTGGGCTATTTCCACATGCTGGCGAGACTCGGGGGAGTGTGGTTGCGTGCGGAATGGTATCGGGGACAGGCGTGAGGAAGGAGAAGGAAAGTAACGTCCAGATGGTGGATCCACCACCCCGTTTCAAGCTGTCAATGCGCGGACGCTTGCTGTCCATCTCTTCCATTGCAGCAGGGCTGAGAGGACACTTGATTGAATTGGATCCAGACGATATGGGCGAAGGTCCGTTGGACGAGACATATCGACAGTGGGCAGTGGCAGGCGAAGTCGTAGTGTGTCGGCTGCCACTCAACAATGTCGGCGAGTGCACATTCTCGTGGCCAGACACCGAGGGCTCAGCAGAACAGGACTGCAAAAGAACAACCAAGGCATCCACGGCACCCTTGTCATAAATCTTCGTCAATGACTCGGGACAGCTGGCGCGATGTGGCATTGGGTGGAGATGGCTGTGAAGAATGACTGCCAGAGCCACTCCACCTCGCCGTATCTTGACCATCCTTGATTTGGAACGTAGGACCACATGGGAGGCGCAGATAAATGCGCAGAACAAGGTGACGTCTCCATTGGGCTCAGGGCACAGTGGGCGTCTGGCGAGCGGAAAGGATAGTATGAATACTGCGAGCCATGTCCAGAGTAGGGGCATCCACAGGGATGACCCCAGTCGCGAGGATCTCTGGAGGAGCATGACGACCCCAAAATGGATCGTGCTGTGCAGGCTGCACAGGCTCGTGCGAATACGAAGGCGGCGATCACTGGGATGAGGAGGGGCTGGGTTGGGCTGGCGACCTGGATGATAGGAAGGGAATCCAGACGCACCCATGCAGGTATGGACAATGTGTGCGAGAAAATAAATAGCCCGCAGGTAATCGAGATCAAGGGTGACCTACCTGGCAATCCAAGCAATGAACCTCCTTGTCTTGCTCTTTGCTTTCCTCCTGTAGCGTGAGTCAACAGTGGTGGCGTCATTGACGCTGCGGATGGGGGTGGTCGACGGGCGATGGCATCATCGCATGATGCCGAAGTTTGGAGGTGGTGGTTGGGGTGGTTGTGGCATGCGTGGTGTCGACGACACTGGGGAGTACCAATCGTCGTGCCGGTGAGAGTGACTCAGAAGGGTGGTGGGGTGGTACTGGTCGTTGTTGTCCTCGCTGTGGGTGCTGTGGGTGGTGGGCGTTGCCGTCGTTGTCAGTAATTGGGGCTATGGGCAAAATGGCACTTACCTGATGGCCGTCGTCATTGCAGTCAACATGAGAGTAAGAGAGTGAATGTGGCGATTAGTAAGAAATTGAAGTGTTGTAAAGAGAGGTGTTGTGATTAGTAATCACAACACCTCTCTTGCCTGAAGTCCACAGCTCGAAGACCCCAATGCCCAGCATCCAGCACCGCACAGATGATAACGACCAGCCCTCAGTCCTAGGGCAATGATGCCAATGTGCCCTACACACCTGGCAACAAGTGAGTTTGTTCTTTACAAGCGTCAACGATCACTAGTACCAATCTCCCTTAGCATCGATGGACCACCAGCACCGGGCCCCATCATCAACAATGTTAATGATCACCACCCCAAGGTTCCGTGTCTATGTCGGCGACTAGCCCTACCCAGTCTCTGTATCCATGCAAACAACGGTTCGTCGTCGGCACAGAGGCTCTGCAGACCCTCACCAACCTGCGCAGAGGCTCTGCAGAACCTCACCAACCTATCGATCTGAGGTTTGCCGTCATCATCTCAAGCCAGCATCACAAATCAAGTTTCATGTCCGCTGGACTTCCATGTAAGTTATACTTTACTTTCCTTTCTAGAGGCGCACTCTGATCTTTGGCAGATCTCTAGTGATGAACATCGCACATAAAGACGGCATTGCTGGGCTTCTCTGTGAGCTATACTTTACTTTCCTTTCTAGAGGTGCACTCTGATCTTCGGCAGATCTCTAGTAATGCCCATCGTACATAAAAATGGCATACCGTCCTGGTTGCGGTTTCCTTTCCCATCCTTTGTATACTGCGCACTGGCAATTCTTCATGGCAACAGTAAGCACTCTTTTCCAATAACTGTACTCTACATGCATCTGATTTTTGTCAGGAAAAGACACGTAGTTCTAGCCAGTCAGGAGTTGACCCTGCGGGTCTAGTACCAGCGCATCCAGAACTATCAACAGGTTTTCAGGACGACTATGTATTGGTACAGGAAGGAGGCGGCCGTCGTGAACCTTCACCTTCCACCATGATAACTCCAACCCGACTCCATCAGAGGATCAAGGCGACCACTCGGGATACTGGGCTGATCCATGAAGCGTCGTTCCGCCGAAGCCACATTCCCCCCAGCGAGACTTCAATGGACGTTCCTCAAAGTTCTGATGGCGATAATAATCCCTTTCTCTCGGAACCTCTCATCAAGACCGTTTCCAATGCACACAGTGATACGTCTATCACCAAAAATATAGGTAAGCTTATTAAATTGTATTTCTGCTTTTAGCTGAATTGGTCCCAGAGGGTGATGATACGCCACGGCCTTCTCTGCTGACACCCCACACAGCTGTCCCCCCTCTCGATACCCTTACTATCAAGGCTGCTTCCAGTGCTTACACTGACTCTTCCTTTACCAAAAATACAGGTAAGTTTGTTGAAACAGTATTCCTGTAGTTAACTCAATCAGTTGCAGAGAGTGATAATATACCATGGTCATCCCTGCAGAAACCCAGCGCAACCCTCTCGCGAGGGTCCTCAAAGCCACCTCCAGAACGGTCTGCACCGTCTTTCCCCACCGTTGCGAAATCAGCTCGTGGTCTGGCCCCACTTTCAGCCCTTGAAAAATTGGGCTTTGAGCCTGCGCAGAGTGTCGATGAGCCCGTTAACAGTGTAAGTCATTGCTTTGTTCATAGGGCGAATATATTAATCATATATATATCCCAAGATTGAGCTGTCAAGGCTTATTCCACGGGGTACAGTGCTTGCCTCCCAAGACTCTGCCCCTTCTCTCCATACCATTGTCAAATCGGCTCGTGGTCTGGCCCCACCTTCGGCCCTTGACAAAATGGGCTTTGAGCCTATGCAGAGTGACGGTGAACGTGTCAAGAGTGTAAGTCGTTGCTTTGTTCGTAGGGTGAATGTATTAATCATACATATGTCCAAAGGCTGAGCCATCAAGGCTTATTCCACGGAGTACAGCGCTGGCCTCCCGAGTCTCACCCACTCCATGCCATCGTGCTACCCCCACTCCGTTGCAAGAATCCGATTTACTGCCGCTTCCATCCACTGGAGAACATAAGACCGAAAGTGGCAGACATGATGGAGATGACAAAGATCCCACTTACACTCGCGGGAGGGTTCCCGATGTGCTCATGGATGAGTTCAGTGAGGGTTTTCAGCAAGTGAATGATATATTCACCAAACTCGGGGCGAGTCGCGGAATGCCATGGCAACAGGTCAGGGATCACTACAACCGCCAGTACTCACACACGAATTCACAAAATGCTTGGAATATCTATACTGCGTATTTCGTCAAGCACAAGGAGACTGAACTTGCGCGGATCCCTGACAATGTCAAAGGAACCCCTTCTCGGGCGGATGTCAAGAAGTGCTACGAGTGTTTCAAAGACGATTACCCTGATACCTATATTGAAATCCTGGAAACATGGAAGGAGTCCAAAGAGCTCGAAGATATGGGTGGAACAGTTGCACAACGCCAGCAACTTTTCAACAAGGCTGCGAAGAATCTAGATCGCACAGTAAGCATTTCTTTGGCGTCCTAACAGCGATATATATTGAATTGATTGTCTTTGCTCTAGTTCACCGGACTATCAAAAGCACACAGGTTCGAGGGCTGCTATGTATTAGCCAGCAAGGTTGTCAATCAAGATGGCAGCCTTGGCCATGCCTTTAGTACTCCAGGCACTGAAGGGGTATGTCACTTGCACGATGTACTCCAGCCCCAATACTAATTTTTATAGTTCTTTTCTGCACGTTGTCGTGCGGATACCGATACAATCATTGCGCATCTGAAGGCACACGTATAGTACGTCTACATCATTTGTCTGTGTCTGCCATCATTTGATATTTTATTAGTAACAAGGTATCTCTAGAGAGCGTAACAGAAGCCTTTGAAGGTACCACCGAACTCCCTACAGAAACCACCGCTGAGGGAAGCAAGGGAAAGCAACACGCTAACAACAAAAAGGATCAGCCTGACGACGAAGATGATGTCATTGAAATCATCAAGCGACCCAATCACGAACAAGTCAAGCAACTTCTCAGGAAGCTCGTTGGTAGGTTCTCAATATCTTGGCTTTGATGACCTCTGACTGCTTCTTAAGAGGGTTATCGTTTGAAGTGGGCATCACAGAAGCTGTTCCCATGGAAGTCATTCCTCAGCCATCTCGCAAGCAGTTCACTGGTCATGAAAAACTGGCCGGTGGATGTTCTATTCCCGGGTGAGGAACGCCGCAGCAGAGGAAGTGCAAAGGGTATCTCGGACCTCACTCTGGCAGACTGTTCTAAGCTTGTTGCTGCTCTCACAGACACCAGCAACGACAGGCTTCATCTTGAACACGTCCCGAATAAAAAATGTATGACGTTGCTTCTTTAATATCAATGGATACTAATGGAGCTACAGCGGCTCTTGTTGCATCAAAGAGTCCTGTCATAATTAATGCGCCACCACCATCAGACTCTAAACTTCAGAAGGGTCGGCAGATATTTTGCAATTCTGTGATCGACTACAATGGACCCGATCGATTGCCCAATCCGTCTGCCACACGAATCAAGAAGAACAAGGGAAAGAAGAGGATGGTCACTGATATCGACACGTCAAGCATCCCTGATTCAGATGCCATTGATGAGATGCCTAGGATCAAGGAGCCAAAGTTGCCTGCAAAGCTCCTGGGTGTATTCCCTCCCCAATGATCTTCCAAGAGAAAGACTGCGACGAGTTCCAAAGTAATCATTCTTTCTAGTGATACACCATTTGAGTCGGAGCCATCTAGTGATGAATATCACCCGGACGAACAATCACAAGGCGGCCAAGATGATGACATGCAAACTGAAGATGGTGAGGTCAACGCTGATGACGTCATTGGGAATATCGACTCTGAGTATGAGCGAGAACCATTGTCGCACAAGCACAAATTGAAAGGGTCTCAAGTGAGCAATATCAAGCAGGAAACCAAGGCCTCGGTGCTACTGTTGGACCACAAGGGAGAGACCTCTAAACACGGCAAGATGGTGGGCTCCAAAGGTCTGAGGGCCCGTACTACCAGTGGCAAGACTCGTCGCCGCATTCCTTCGTCACCGATGTATGTTCCATCAGATGATAGTTGTCAAGCAGATTCTTCTGCAAAGAAAGGTGCTCGCCCCGATGTTTCAGACCAGGGCAAGTCCGTCAATGTTACCCAGGTATGTGTACCTCCATGCCTTCAGATCCTACTTGTAATATTATTGTAACGTGCTCTATACAGAAAAATGTTCGGTTTGAGGTCGCAGACTCCTACAAGGAGTCTGAAAACACCATGAAACTGCGTGCCTCTCCTGCTACCTGTGCTAACTCTTCTGCTGGTCCTCACAATCGGTCGGTCTGTCCTTCCTACTCCTGCATTCTCTGATTCAACCTCTTCTAGTAATACACGGTTGCCCAATGCTCTCCCAGATGCTCCAGGCCCCACATCCACTGTCGTCGATGCCATGGACACTAGTAGCAACCATGGCTCGGCAGCTGACACATCAACCACCGCTGACAGCGCATCCAATAACATCCCTCCTGTGGCCTTTCGAGCTACCCGTGAACCCTCCTGTGATGAACCTCCCACGACTCCAATTAATACCCGCCCGGCTGCTGATCTCTTCGCTGATCATGGTGACGCACCAGCAGGCCGGCCTGACATAGACTTTTATACCTCACGTACTAGTGAACCTGTGTCAGCATCGGTCCCTCAGTCATCCTGCCTTGCCAGCCCTCCATTAATATCCCTTGACATGTCAACAGCGCACAAAGGAGAATGCCCAAAGCCCCGTCTCGTGCGGTACCATCAACCCAGAAATGAGAACGAACCATTCAACCTCCAGGACCGAGTGTTCCCCAATAGGTCTGAGAATACTGGACCATCTGGTGAGCACTCGTCTAATCTGACTGCAAAACTGTTGGCTGCCGAGGAAGGTCATCATCCCACAAGCAAAGGCAAGGCCGATGGCTCTCGAGAAAGTGAGTGACTCGCACTCCATGCGCAGTGGCTCTCATGATTAGCATCCAGGTCCTGAAGGAGGTCGTCAGCCTTGCGCTCACCAGAGTGCCCGTCCCATTTCTCATGAAAACGCATTCACACATCCCACAAGCAAAGGCGAGGCTGATGGCTCTTGAGAAAGTGAGTGACTCGCACCCCATGCGCAGTAGCCCTCATGATCAGCGTCCAGGTCCTGAAGGAGGTCGTCAGCCTCGCGCTCACCAGAGTGCCCATCCCATCTCTCATGAAAATGCATTCACACAACCGTCTCAGCAACCTGGGTTCAATGAGCAGCCTCTTGCGCCAGGGATGTTACCTTGGATGCGAGGTGCACCATATGACTACACCGCTACCATGCAAGGAGGGTGGTACCCGCCTCCACTGGCACCATATCAGCATCTTTACCGACCCGGTATGCATCCACCCTACCACGGACCGTATGGAGAAGGTATTCCTCAAGTCAACTACAATGCACAACAGGCCGCCGGTAATCATGTGCCAGACTACTATTTGGGCGGTATCCGTGGAGGCTATGGAACAAGTACTCATTACCACCATGACCCGACATCCCTCGGACAGAGCGCCACTCTCCCCAATGTCACTGCTGCCAATACAAGCCTGGATGTGCCTGAACCTGATGCTCCCTGTCTTGGTTCACGCATGCCGTCAAAGTCCCCTCACGAGTAGTCCTGCTGGATGGACATCCGTATCTATTGGTGATATTGATATTTACTTGGCATGTGACGCGTATGTGATGTTTGAATAGCTCCCCATGTTACTTCACCGGATGATGCATGGCACTCTCATTTTCGTCCTCGTTCTTTACAATTAATTGCGTGCACGTGTATTGGCTGTCAACCTTCTTTGAGTGTTCTCCATACCCCCAATACACGTTGTTTTTGTGTGCTAAAGATATGCAATATGCGTGGATGCACCCTCTAAAGAGTCCTAGGACCTCGGATGACAGCCTCAGCATACACTCGGAGCGTAGATGTACCCTCTCCATGATGTATATCTACTGCCAGCTGCTACATATACCCCCCCATGATGCATGTTGACTGCGCCATGTACCCTCCGTATGATGGTCAAAAGAGGGCGGAGGCTGATGGATACCCTTCCCATGATGCATGTTGACCGCGCCATTCACCCTCCGTATGATGGCTAAAAGAGGGTGGAGGCTAATGGTTAGCTCCGTATTACCTCCCGACAACCTTGACAAACCACAACGGGGGACTCACAGATTGTCTCACAACTGTTACTGGAACTGGCTGGAGGGTCCACCTGAAGAGGGGATCTGTTAGGTACATTGTTACGCGCACAATAATTGTACCTAAAGGTTGTGGGAATCACCGGAAACTACTGCCAAGGGTGCCTTCGCATCAACAAGTCTCAAGTATTATTCGTATCAAACGGACACATTCATTTGGAACCACTACACTTTATTGGAACCAGCTAAGTACTATCTTTTAGATTTTACTATACCTTTCTATCCATTACCCAACTCTGTTTATGGGGGAGTGTTGGATTATAAACAGACTGTTATGGTTTGTTTACTTACTTACATAAGCATAAAGCGCACTATACAGTAGAGTCTATTACCATAGTCCCTCAGTAGCTTGCCAGCATACTGAGGTTACCCTACAGCTCCTTCTCCCTTCTTCTACAGGCTAGACCTTCCCTGTGCAGACCACCACCTTTCTATAGGTAGATGATCATTGTGAGGTGGTGGGGCTGTTGTGGTTGTGGTACTATGGGTGGGGGTGGTTCCCGTTGCCTGCATGGTAGTGGATGTGGCCGTCATCGTCGTCGTCATCATGCTGATGGTGGTTGTTGTCAACATACTGGGGTAGTGGAGGTAGCCGTTGTCATTGCATTGTCATGCTGGTGGTGGTGGTCACTGGCTGTTGTCGACGTGCTGAAATGGTAGTGGTTCTCATTGCACCGTGGTGGAGGTGGCCGTCATTGTTGTCATTGTTGAGTTGGGGTAGCTGTTGTCATGGTTGGTGGTGGTGGCCATCATCTGCACGGTGGCCAGATTCTGTGTTCGATTGACTAGTTGAAAGCACTATTAGTAATTACACAGGTATCTAGGGCTACTTTTGGGGTCCTTTCTGGCAATTCCCACAGACCAAATTTTGATTTTTGGTTTTTCCCCGAACAATTGAAAACGGCTGTAAAACTTGGTGTGATCTTTTTTTAATTGGTAGTATAGTATGTACTCTACTGGATTGACTGGAGTGTCTGTGATAGCTGTGTAACACTAGGCCAGTCTGTTGTTGCTGTGTAAAGCCTGGGACAGACCTGCCGAGCTGGGCGCTCGGCTAAGCAAAAGGGCTAGTTTGCTGATGGCCTGAACTTATTAACCTAGTGCAGGGTGATTACTTCGTGGACACCTTGGGAGAGGGAGATAGTTTCCCTCGTCTTCTTCGGCCCAAACCTTTGATGTACGAATACGGACACGCCAGCTTCTATTGTGCTTCCCAAGTGCTCATCACAGCGTATAACACCATCTGACTGTATGCCACCACTCAAGAATGGTGGGCATTCTCTGCAGCTGGCCCTCAGCGGTGGTGACATTGGTCAGGATGGCACAGGGAGAAACCCACTTACTCACTGAGTTGCTCTAAGCTTGGGGACTTCACGCGACTGCAGCTACATGGCTACGGATTTGTGGTCCAGGACACCCTAGTGCGCTTGTCCACTCCACGTCATTTGCAAAGACACTACTAACAGTGAACGATGGATCGTGGACCGAACGACACTGACAAGCCTGAGCAGACAATCCGCAATATGTCGACGATCCAGAATACCTCACTTCTCCCTTTTCTTCGCTAATGATTCGGACATTCATTCTCCTGGGATGAACACATTGTCTCGCTAAGAAGCTGTTAAACAACGCGTTATCACAACAGCTATCATCTTCTTTTATAGGTCCTACCTCAAAGACTTATACTGCAAAACCCACCCATTCATCATCATCGCTGGGTGCTGTTCTGTAGCAAGTAGAGCAGAAAAATCGCCCAATCCCATCAAGAATGTCACAGCGCAAGCCCATCTCTTGTTCTGTCGTGCGTTCTGTCAGCTCTTCTCACCTTGATATGTGACACCGTGTCCTGTCATACTCAGAGTGTCCATACAGGATCAAATCGTTTCCGTCAGATAATTCGAACCTGGCAGATATGATGTTGTATATACTGGCCGACCTGAAATGTGATCTTACAGTCTTTCACCCTGACCTCACTGAAAGAGGGCTCTTAGTTATCTCAGAAGGAGGCTGGGGAAGCCGGGGTGGGGCAGATAACAGACCACGCTACTGGGAATCGGGTGAAGGCCAGCTCGAGCTCCCAGAAAATGCAAGCTCGCGTGATCAGTGTGTCACTCGGAAAGAGACAAAACTGATTGATAGATGTCTAGGATGATACTCAATGATACGTACCGATCAGATCTGTCTTCTCCATCCGCCGCACTCACCATCGCCGCACTCCACATTGCGCTCGTTCTGTACGCACCTACCAGAAAACAAGCTAATCGCATGGGAGATCAATGAGGCGTTGTTCTTGGCGCCCATATGTCAATGATAGGGCGCTTATTTGCTCGCTGTGCTGTGGCGAAGCTTTGTGGCTTGGAAGCAACACGTGTTATCCTGTGCCTTTACCACCACCACGAATCGTCTCACTGCATCGAGGCGCCACCGTAAGTGTTATTCCTGTGCCACCATCCTGCCTCACACATAAAACGTCGACCAATGAAAGTGAACTAACCTGACTGTATTATTACCACAACTACAAGCCTACCGTTTCGATCCAGCAACCGTGTCCGATCTTGGGTCATCACTAATTCGGTTAGAGGTATACTTGTGCAGCATGCGCCTGATCAACGTAAAAGCTTGTCTTGAGAGGGAGAGTTCGATTAGAAAGCGAAAGCGAGGGGATCGTCCAGTCAAAGTACTCGAGTCCTGCGATGATGAAACGACCGAGTACGCGATCCTGTCCCATCGGTGGATGGCGCAAGAAGTGGACTATGACGAGATGGTTGGGCTCACGAACATTGCCTTGGGGGAGAGAGATGAGATTCGCCGGAGTGATGGCTATCGAAAGATCCTCCAGAGCTGCAAGCAGGCACAGAAGGACGGATACAAGTGGTTGTGGGTCGATACTTGCTGCATCGACAAGCAAAGCAGTGCAGAGCTATCCGAGGCCATCAATTCCATGTATCGGTGGTATGAAAATGCCAAAGTATGCTATGCGTACCTCCATGACGTTCCCGGTTCATCCCTTCCCACTGCGAGCAACAAGGAGAGGTATGCCAATTTCAATGGCTGGCCGGAGTGGTTCTCGCGTGGGTGGACGCTACAAGAGCTGATAGCCCCAAGCAACGTCCAGTTCTTCAACAGGAGTTGGCAGAGCATAGGTGACAAGGGGACGCTCGCGCCTACCTTACGAAATATTACTGGAATTCCGAAGCGTATATTGATAGATGGACTTCGTGGAAACTGTCCGTGTGTTGCTCAAATCATGTCGTGGGCAGCACATCGGAAGACAACACGAGTCGAAGACAGAGCTTATTCGCTGATGGGCCTACTGGACGTGAATATGCCAATGCTGTATGGAGAAGGGAAGAGAGCATTTCACCGCCTTCAGCTGGAGATCATCCGCACATCGAACGACCAAAGCATCTTTGCATGGGATTGCGATGTGCGGACTGGCAGTATCCTCGCGGGTGACCCGAGCGACTTCAAGGATTGTGGTGAAATGGAGCTGATGGGTCACAACGAATTCATCCAATCTCTCAAGAAATTGAACGTCCCAGAAGAAGGGCTGCACTCGATCGAGGATCGACTCGGTACATTCCCAATCACAAATCGCGGCATCCAAATTTGGCTGTTCCTCCATCCCTATCGCGACTCACGCTCACGCTTCCAAGCCCAGCTGCCATGCCGCCTCGGTCCATCTGATCCACCAGTGACCGTCGCTTTGACTTTGTGGGAATCCAATTACTATAGATGTCCGACGCCGTCTTTATTTCCTCCAGAGGGACCACAATTGCGCCAAGTCTACCTCAGATACCAAGACCCGCCGCATCGCAACACCACATTCGAAGTTGATGATAGCACGCTCACTGAGGATGGCTTCACTTTCTGCGGCGCGTACCCAAAGAAATTCTCAGGAAACACGTTCACGCTGACCAGCACCGATCCTCTTTGCGTCAAAGTTTATTTTGATAGTCAAGCGAACCATTGCTTTTCAGTGGGCTTTGGACAATGTTTCGGCAAGGGCTGGATACATGTCCGTTCTGTCAGGTGTAACGTTATTCGGCCACCCCCATGGGAGTTCTATCCCTCGGATGAATACCTTGAAATGCTGGCTAGAATGCCAGAACATGCACAACACATGAATAAGGCGTTTTCTGGAGCTGAACGCTATGGTCGGATCTGCATTATGCAGACTTGTCTTCCTCAAACGACTACGATCCTTCAGATTTCGTCCGTCATGTGGAGGAGCTCGAAGATGTGTGGAGTTAAGCTTGGTGTACTTCATGATCCCGGTTTCTGTGACGTATCAGGTGAATGGACAGCCTTCGATGTGGATGTGGGTAGATTTTTTGCATGTTTCATTGGCACTGATATACTATTTATTTAGGGAACAGACGATCCCGGTCGTGACTGGCGGGGTCTCATGATACTCGATCGACAGACGAAGTACAGTAGCTACAAAATATCTGGGGTGCCCGGTAGTTTCTGGGCCGCCCCCGATGGTATAAAAGTGAGCACTCGTGCCTTTCATATGGTGTTTGAGCCTTATGAGGACAGCTGGGGGACTATGGTCACTTTACGGACTCCAACGAATTCTTCTACGAAGGAAACCTCGAGCCACTTTCTTGGATGGTGGACATCGCCCAAATCCAGCGTGACATATTTTCGATGGATCGTACTGTGGCCTGGAATCGGACAGACTTGAGTCGTCTCGATTTATACAGACCATCGATGATGTCACATCCATGTAACTACGAATTCAAATCATTGTTGGCTTCATCCTCTACTCGGCTCACCAACAAATACTTCGTCACAAGGGTCATACAGTGTCCTCCTGATCCTCGCCAGCCCGGCTCGACCATCACAACACCTCTGTACAGCGTTGCAAAGCCATTTGTTTGGCACCGAAATGAAAGCGCTGGTTCTATGTCAGAAAAGTGGTCAAGCGACGAGTCGGGACCTGAGACGGAGGATGACCAAAGTAACGAACCAGGAGCTGAAATGGAGGATGACCAAAGCGACGAGGGTTAATGATGTAGATGCTGAGATGAAGTCGTGAAACGTCAGTTATTCCCTGGTCATCTGTTCGTCCATCCTTACATGAATTCTTTCATGTATCCTTTTCAAGTGTTGCACTCTCTGGAGTGAAGCAAGGAAGATGATGACCATACAGACATGCACGAAGGCACCATCAATTCACTGCGGAAACGAGATTTTAATCAGGTCCGGGGATTAGTAGTGATGGTCGCACTATACAGAGCTGGAAATTCCATATAATATATCTGACTATATAATGTCTAAGTGTGCTCGTTTCAAAGCATTCCCCGGTCAGATTTGCGAACTTAGTGCTATGGGAATCCCGACAGTATAGACAGCATTTGTCGCATCGGATTACCATCCATCATCACTGCAACTCCAATTGTGCTTTTGAGAATAGTCAGATCAGATTATATTCGGAATGTTTGGTACAGTACTACTAGTGAGTGCTTCAAAAATGCTTGTGCGGTCCCCCCGCGCCCCCCTTCGCCTCTGTTCCTGGTGCGATATGTATTCGCAGACCTGCGTCGTCGTCGTCGTCGTGCCACACTTGCGCCCGCACCGTCGTCATCTGTTGCTGTCTCTGCACATCGCTGAAGTCATTGTCACCGTGGCTGTTAGCATTGCTGGTAGGGGAGGTCGTCGATGTGTTTCGACGTTGCTGCTGATGATGATGGTCAACATAATTGGTAATTATCATCGTGGCCATTGACATTGTTGGTGGGGTTGACATCGGCTTGTTGTCGATTTTGCTAGTGGTAGGGTTATCGACGATGCTAGTGGTGGTGGTGATCAGTACTTGTCGGGATGGTAGCCATGGCACATTGTCGTCCTTGCCATAGCCATTGACAAGAATATCGCTGCTGGTGATGGGGCCAGTGTCAATAATACTTGTGGAGTCATCATTGTTAGTATGGTTGCTGGTGGTGGTCAGCGTCAGCGTTTGTAGTCGCGATTGTCCTTACCACGGCTGTTCACGTTGCTATTGGTGGAGTAAAGTAGTGGGGAAGTTGACTCACGGCGAGTCAAAGGTGCAAGGCTGTCTCCGGAGAGTCAGCATGTGTGTCCCACCAAAAGATCGCAAGACGACTTACCTATGCCATCAAAGTCTCCAATCCAACCTGTAAACCATCTGAATGATGCCCGTGGATGCTGACATCGATGCGGAAAACTCAAAATCAAAGGCACAAGTCAATCAAGCGCGGGAAGGCAAAACGACTTACCTAGGGAGCGCGCGAGTCACACAATGACCCAAAAACTCTTCAAAACTTTCCCGGGAGGTCTGCAGACCAAAAATGTGACCTAGAAACATTAATCAAGTACATGAAGGTCTGAACACCTACCTTGAAAGTGGTGATACGAAATGATTGATGCTGGCCCCCCAAGACAAAGCTGGAATATTGGAAGAGCTTGCCGTCGAGTCGATGAAGCTGAGGGAGCGCCAACGAACCATTAGTGGTGCAGACGAACCTGCAAAAGTTGGTCAAAGCCTGACAAGACACAAAACATACAAAGCTAGGATATTGCGCGGCCACTGCAACGCGGCTGAGAAAGAATCAGAACACTCGAGTTGAAGGAGAAGAGCCGAAGTGATACGATCAACAAGAAGAATGGGGGTAGGTGCATGTACGCAGAGTGGATTTGGAGCCGCGGGACGAGTCGAGGGCGAAAGTGCCGAAGCGATAAGCGCACGTGACCAATGGAGCAAGTGGGTCAAGGGATTCGCAGGAGTCACGTGGGTGCTACAGTGTCCATGCCGCAACTCAAGTCTCCCCGCTTGAAGAGCTCCTTGTAGTGTGTTCCGATGATTCTCGCCGACAATCCAGTGACCTCGCAATGCGTCAGCTGGCACGCAGATCGACAGTCTAGAGCGTAGAAAATCGGCCGAGAACTAAGTTCGTTTCCCTCGCCTGCTAGACAGCCGTTTTGGGTTTTATCCTTGACAAAACGATTCCTCCCCAAAACGCTCACCCATACACCCCGCGACATCTATGGCCGCCTCATCCAATGTCGCACAGGTCACGCCTTTATGGGTGAATACTACAACAAACACGTCCCCACGGAAGACCGCTCCTGCCCATGTGGCGAACTACTCCAATCGCGCGACCACATCATAGCCACCTGCCCCACGTATGAAGAACAACGCCAGATCCTCAAATCCGCCTCTGAGGATCTTGTCACGTCTGACATCATCGGCACCACAGAAGGCATAGAGGCATTGGTAAAATTCCTCCGCGCCACCAACGCATTCAAAAAACATCGCGCCCCCACCCCACCCGAAGTACCTCCAGTACAATCATGACACTACTCTGACCTCCCTTCTACCCAGGTCACTCCCGCCGTCCTTACCACACGCAAAATGTCCCCAACGGACACCTCACATGACCCCTACCCACCCAAAGTATTTCCCGCACAACCGCGACGTCGTACTGACCCCCCTTTTTTCCAGATCGTGAATTTTCGCATCATCATCAGCATCGGACTATTCTGTTTATTGAACGCATCATGTTTCCACTGTGGTTACTCCATAAGACCCTCATACCTAGATGACCTACAAATACTCGTTATATAGTACCTTTTCTCTCTAAATACGTTACTCTCCTACGGCCCTGTGGCACCGCGTCTTAGCACTTTTTGTTTGCTTGCAGCGGGATATAAATTTGGAATTCTCTCTCTCTCCTCCCCAAAACGCTTGGAGAACACCAAATACTATGCCTTTATATTGACAAAATAAAGGTAAAGGCCCTTGGAGCATGATCAAAAGGGAATTTCACAGGAAATCGCACAGAGCCAGCCAAGATTATCAACTCCTTCGTCAACTCATCTACCACTACTTTGAATCCCTACTCGCCGTGAATGGCATCAAGTGTGCTGATTTCGAAAGGATACCATGACTGTCGCTCGTCACCCCGACCTAGTTAAGCTTGGTAGACCTGATCTGATCGAGGAAATCATCACTGGTGAAGGTACGTAGCATTCCCATCTTCGAGTGCTGTGCACTGTTTTCTCTTAGCTCATCCAGCTTTTTGGTGTGGCCGCTAACAAAGCATGCACCGTCATCCTGTACAGCTTCACAAATCAGATAGTTGATGAGGTGGAATGTTCGCTGCGTGATGCACTCTCTGTGCGGTCCCAGACAGTCAGGGAGACTTGTCGTTCTTGGTGGTTTATTTAGTGGTTGACCTGGATTGTGATCTTACGGTCTTTCACCCCTACCGCACACTTAGCGCACTATACTGACTCAGAGAGGTCTCTTAGTTATCCCAGATGGAGGCTGGAGTGGTGGGGACAGAGGCCCACACTGCTGGGGAATAGGGGAAGGTTAGGGTAGAGCACGGGTATGCTGACCACCGCGGGTTACGGGTCTACGGGTACGGCGGGTACGGGTACGGGTTGTCACAAGGTCAACCCGTGCCCACACCGTACCCGTACTGTGGGTTTACGGGTTTTTACGGGTTACCACGTGCCTGGGCTTGTGCCCACCCACTGCGCTGATTGAGTGCCGACACTGTTGCTTCCTTTTTACTTCCACTACTAAATGTGCAGCATTGGTCACTGCAAATCAAGTCCAGGTCCATCTGCTCTACTAGGTGATCAGCCGATGTGAGGCTTTAAAGAATCACTCTAGTATATTCCTTCGTGAAGATCCGAAAACAAAAGTTTTAAGGGCCGAGTACTTCAGGTTGGTTTTCTTCTCCGTTGTCCTGCAAGCTTACTAGCAGCCTGGCAAAATGTCAGCCAGTGACGCAGCCTCAAAATCAAGTTCATCCCAGACCACAAGTGTCAAAATCGTCATTCCCAAAGCCAAGGCAAAATCAGGGGAGTCTTCGGATGTCGTTGACCTTACAGATGATGTCAATGCCACTACTATCGCCGACCCTGATGACGAAGCGGCTCTAAGTAAGTTAAATTCAATCTCGTACACATCTCTCTATACCGTTGAACCCATTGCAGAAAAGTTGAAGAAAACATGGCGTTCACCGATATACGCCTTGTTCAAGATTGATCAGGTGTCAGTGGAGTACCATAATGGCCGCCTGGCTCATTTCTTTCCGTGTGGTGCACGGAAGTGTAAATTTTCTGCTGGTGGCATTCGTCGCTACCAAGATACCTTAGATAAATCATCCACTGCCAATCTTAAGCAGCATGCCATCTCGTGCTGGGGGCAAGAGGCTGTTGATGCGGTCATTGGTGGCAACAAAGCCAAGGAGTGCAGTGGTTCTGTATTTGCAGCCTTGCTCGCAAGGGGCAACAGCCAGCTCATCATACTCACCGTGCGCATACAAATGATGACATTTGGTAAGGCCACATTGTTCTACTGACATGTTTATTCAGGCTGATCATTGGGCCGCTTATCCTAGTGCAAATCTTGTGCGCTGGCTAACTGAAAATAATCGCCCAACTAATATCATCAATGACCGGGCTCTTCGTGACCTCCTGCTTGCAGGACGACCAAGTATTGATCTCCCATCACACTTTACAATCTCACATGACATTCGTTTGTCATTCCTGAAGTGTCAGGATCGCATTAGCAAGTTACTTCAGGTGAGTTCTGTCGACAAGAAAGTATGATTATATCTTATCTTAATCTAATCTTGGAGATTTCCAGAGATCACAGTTACATGTGATTCGGAGTAGTGTCAACCGGATTACCGGTAGATCACATGACCGGCTCCACAAGATAGCCGGAACTATCACATGCAAGGCACGTGTATAACACATGCTGATGCACGTTACAGGCACGTTTCCAGATAACTACATTTATGGAAACTGCACCTACTACATATGGGAATATGGTGAAATAGGCTAGGATAATACTTATCTACGCACAGACCATGTACCACAGGTATATATACCCTGTAGGATTCCCTGTAGTTCCTTAGTTCAATACAGTTCAACTGTTCTCTCATTACTCGCTACTTCAAACAACTCAACTTCAAGAACCAGCTACTTGCTACTAAAGGTACGCTTGCGCTACCCCGTTGCTGTTGCCCCAGTTTTGTTGCTACAGGTTATGAGCCCTGTTTAAGGCCATACCAGGAAGCATACGGCAGTACTGTCTTCGTCACTGCCTCCTGCTATGAATCTTAGACAGCTCGTAGCTGAAGTTCTTCACGAGTTACCGTTTGTTTTTGCTGTGATATCTCTTACGATATATTCTTCGTTTGTGTTTTGGTTTGAACGCTGGAGATACAACTACATTGCCGCACTCTTTGTGTGCTATGCAGTTCGTCTCTTGGTTACCTTGCAGCCACGCCCTGCTCCTCTTCCCATTGTTAACGTGGAGTTACCTTTACCTCCCGTTGACAACCCCTTTGAAGATGATGATGAACTCGTCGTCATTGATACTACAGCACCTCCTAGTGTTCACCAAACAGTGGACTTCTATTGGAGAGAGGCTATGCAGAACTACCGCTTGTATCAACCAAGGGAACACCACAGCGGTGATTCGCTTAGTGGAAATATGGGACATATTAGGAGGCTTTTGCCTCTTAGTAGAGAGGAACAACTTTCTCTCATCAGCCATGACCGTTTTTACGGATACATTGATAGTCACATTTCTGTTCCTGATCCTCGGTGGGCATTACCCTACCAGTTCCGCGTCTTGTTCAGACATTGGCAATCTGTTATCATCGAATCTCTTCCGTATGATGAAGAGATATTCATTGATAACGTTTCAGATGCCGATTACCTTCGAACAGACATCAGACTCCGACTCGAGGAATTCGCAAGGGAGCAGGCCCAGGCCGATCTCCAGGTGGAACTCATCTCGAGGCAGCTCGCCGATTTACGTTCCCGCGCCTCTGGCAAGGAGCAAAAGTGAGCTTCGGATGCAGGAAAGAGGAAGAAGGGAACAGGGAAGGAGGATTATAAGGATTGGTAATCATCGAGTGGTACAACCGCGACGAGGCCCCACTCCACCTCCCTCCTATGGTGCTGATCACCGTAGAGCTCTTCAAGAGCGATGGCGACGACGCGCAGATGTGATTGCTGAGGGAGAAGTCGCCGCTGACATACAACCCGATCTGGAGGATAACGGTCCACCCTCTACCGGAGGGATCTGGACTCAATACGTGCAGGGAGTATCGGAGGAATTCTATGTCGAGCTTAGGCCCGGTATAGGTCGTGCCACTCATCTAGAAAGCCACCCTTCCGAGGAGTTTGGCGGTCAGGTGATGCAGGGAGTCATTCCGGCTTACCGGAGACGACTTGACGACACCCCTTTTCCTCTGATTGCTAACCCGCTTCCTGAACCAGAACAGGGTCAAGTCAGAGGTATGGTTGGCGAGGAGCTAGCCATCGTATACCCAGAGAATCCACGGGTCCATTGGGCCTTTCACGGATCTTATTATCTCCCCTCTGCTAAGCTTCACGCTTACTCGATGCCTCACGCCCGAGCTAACTTCATGGGAGTAGACTATCAGTCGCTCCACTATGAAGATCCTGCTCTCGCAACCGTCCCAGCCTTCTGGATCGATCCCTGCCCAGAGATCTACCAGCCAGCCAGTCGTTGGCGGCATCCTTTCTACTCTGAGCAGCGATTTTCCGGAGCTATCCCGTCTCTTCGGGACTGGCACGATTGGCTCGAAGTCAGATTCAGATACGTCTGGAAGCAGAGACCGCGGCGAGCACAGTTCTCGATACCCGCGTGCATGGAGCGACCCGGTGTCCTCTGCGAGGAAAGTCGGGATCTCTGGGTGGCTCACACCACTCTCATCCATCTCGATATGGCGGACTACCAAAATGGAGCGTTTTCGTTCCATGGACTCCAGCCCCACTGGCCGTCTAGTCAGGATAGATGCGACGATATCGCACTCCTGCTCGAAAGGCACGAGGCTGGACGAGAAGGTGATGAAGCTCTCGAAGATGATGCGGAACGATCAGATTCCGGGATTCCTGGAGGAGCCCTTGATTAGGTGCTTCCCAAGTCCCTACTGGCACCCTATTCCTTATTCTGGAAAGGGAAGACCATTGTGGAAATCTGATAGAGGACTTCTTAAGTCCATCTCCGTTTACATCTTGTACGATAAGGCTCCGGTTGTTCTTTTTACCCCTTACAAAATATTTTCACGGTCTATGCTTACCTTCGAATATTGGTCTTTGGACGGCAACAAGGTTGTCTCCAATTATCAGTATTGTCCTGATTATGATTTGGATGTTTTCTTTGATATTTTACCTAGGCATTGGTCGTATACGACATTTACGATACCTACGGATTCCTCGGACTCCTCATCTTCAACAGAAGAGGATACACAGTCCGAATCTTCTTCGTCTTCTGAAGAAGATCTTATCTTTCTTCCACCTGTTTCTGTTACCACTGTACCGGAACTGATTTTACTAAATCTTTTTGATTTTTGAATATATCAGAATCATTATGTCCGGAAACACTGGTGACATGAAGAAGACCACACCCATTCTTACTGGCGCATCCAATTACTTGGAATGGAAGTCCGCCATGAAGTCGCTTTTACAAGTCATGGGAGTCTGGCGCTATGCGCATCATCAGGTACCCGCTGTCGTTGTTGGACAGGCTGGTGCAACCGCCGAGCAACAAGCTACTGATGAAGTCAATCGGGATAAAGCCCTCGGTACGATCACGTACTACACATCCGCGCTCATCAGACAAAACCTGATGAATGAGAACCAACCTCACACAGTTTGGGCTGCGCTCAACACCTCTTATGGGACTCCTGGCGCTGCCGGTGTCTTTGTTGAGTTCAAGCGTCTCACGCGGATGATAATTCCAGGGAATCAGGATCCCACTCCGGCTGTACATCAAATGCAGTCCACAATTGGCTACTTGGCCTCTAATGGCCTTACTCTCCCCGACTCCGCTCAAGCCATGCTTCTTCTTGGCGCCTTACCAAATGAGTGGCAAGGCTTCGCTTCCACACTCCTGGCCACCTTATTGGTCAACCCAAATGCCACTCAAATTGCTGCGGGCGTTCAACGCCTTACCTTTGATGCGGTTCTTCCGAAAATAATGGAAGAATGGTCCAGGAAGTCCGGCAAATCTATAATGCCAACAGTAAAGAAGGAACAGAACGCGCAGGCAGGACCTTCTCGCCCTAGATGCAAGAAGTGTTCTGGACGTCACAGTACCACGGATCACCGTGATGACTACAAAAAGACGTTCACTCCTAATGCCGCCGCTGGACCTTCTACATTCCCGCCGAAGAATCAGGGTGGTGGAAAAGGGAAAGGAGGAGGAAAGAAGGGAAAAGGAAAACAGCCTTACAAGGGTAAAGGCAAGCAGTGTCAAAACGTTGCAGAACAAACCGCACAGATCGCAGAGCTTGACTCTGACGATGATTCCGATGCTGGGTCCGTCTCTAATACTCCTGAGACAGGCTGGTCCGTGCTCACTCCATCCCAACTTGCTGCAGAGTCAGTATTACGTTCTGTGCGTAATGACCTGGCAAGGAAGAAGAGGGATGATGAGGATTATGCATGTAGACAAGCTACGAGACCACGGACTCCCGATGACGGGACCATAAAGTATCGTGATGATGGTTTTGTTTGTGACCAATATAACGATGAAAGCTTTGACTGTTATACCTTGTGCACCTCTAAGGAGAGTGACGAAAGGTGTCTTTGCTTAACATCTCCCCACTCAGGACAAAAAACCGAATCTCACTGCCCCAAGCATAAACATTTAACAGGTCTATGGTTGATGGATTCCGGTGCAACCGATCATTCCACTCCATATATGGATGATTTCCTAACATACAAGGAACTTCCAAAACCTATAAATGTGGGTACTGCTGGTGCAGAAATAATTCAGTTTTTAGGCATAGGTACAGTTGCCTTCAAAGCTAAAGTTGGCAATGTACAAAAACAAATCTATCTTCGACACGTTTACTATTCTCCATCTGGAGATAGACGTATCTGTTCACTTCAGTGGCTTACCACGAAACTCAAGATGAAACTATACGCTGATGCGAAGATAACTCGTGTCTTCGATTCATGAAATGAAGTCTTCTTGGAAGGGACTAGGTTAATTCCAAGGAACAATCTCCATTGGTTTTATGGGAAACCGATACATCAGACTGGAGCTCTTGGACTTCTCGTGGATTTGGACATAAAATCCATTTCAACGGTGCAATGTGCAACCGTTACAAATAAATTCAACAGCTATGATCTATGGCATAGTCGTCTAGGTCATCCTAACCCTCAAACTATGCAGCATGCTACTCGTGCTACCGATGGTATTGAGAAACTGGACATACCAACGACGACACCACTCTGTCCTGATTGTCAGATTGGCAAAATGCCCTCAAGGTCTTTTCCATCTTCCGATAAACGAGCAGACAAAATACTTGAGATGGTGCACTGCGACCTGGTCGAGTTCCCCGTCTTGTCATATAACCGACACAAGTATTGTCTCACAATCATTGATGATTACTCTGGTTATGGCACAGTTTGCCTTCTGCGGTTGAAGTCGGATACCGCCACCGCATTCTCTACCTGGGTAACCTGGGCTGAGAAACAAACTGGTCATTCACTCCTACCAGTACGTTCTGATCGAGGAGGAGAATTTATGGCAACCATATTTAAAACCTTCCTCACCTCCAAAGGGGTAGAGCAACAACTCTCCGTTTCGGATCATCCACAACAAAATGGTCGCGCAGAAAGGTTCAACCAGACCTTACTCGAGAAAGAAGAAACCATGCGTCATGCAGCATGTCTACCGAAGAATCTATGGAACTTTGCTCTTGACACTGCAGTCCATGTCTATAACAGGACACCAATGTGTTGCATAGGATGGAAAACACCAGTTGAACTCCTGTTCAACAAGAAACCTGATATATCTTATCTTCGAGTATTCGGATGTCTCGCTTATGTCCACATTCCAAAGGACAAGCGAAAAGACAAACTTACTCCAAAAGCCGAAGAAATGATATTCCTTGGTTATGAACCAGGAACAAAAGGTTACCGCTTCCTGCAGAACAACAGATCTATATATGTGGAAACAACTGCCACATTTGTTGAAAACTTATTCCCAAATTGTCCCGAAGAAAAGTTGAAAAAGAAAATCAATATACCTGAACCAATTCATCCTTCTGAAGAAGAAGCAACAGGTAATAACGATGAAGATAATCACCTACCTCCACCCGACGATCTGGAATTTCCACCCATTGACCCATATCAACCAAATGAGAGTCATACAAGAGGTGATTCCAAAAATGACACCACAAAGCCACAAGGTCCAACCCAACGCCCCCCTAAACCTACAGTAGAGGAAGTCGCTGACAACGACTCGCAAGTTCCTCAGGGAGGTCAAACTGGTTCTAACGAAAGACATCCGGAAGAAGAACTTGGTTATGTTTTCAATAGGCAAACTCAGTCATGGGAACCTCCTCAAGAGGACGTTCAACCGCCTAGAGTAAGGCCACGACGAGAACATAGAGGCCGAGACACACCAATCCCGAATTTCATTATCCCTAATGTTGTTAATCCATTCCATCGCAATCCTCCTCGATCTCGCAATCTACCTTTCAGACCAGACAATGTCTATGGTGAAAGAAGTCCAGTGGATATAGAACGAGACATTGCAAGGGAACGAGAATGGACAAGAACGGTATTAGGAAGAGGAGTTCCTACCATTCCTCAAACAGAACCCATGGTCGAAACAAGACCAGATCCTCCTGCACCTGCAGAACCTCAAGAGGTCCCCGTCACTGTTCCATTACCATCAATGGATGAAGACGAGAATGAAATGGAAGACATCATTGTTCCAAACACTGATGTTGACACCATGATTCAACTAGGTCAACACTACATTCTCAATTACATCATGAAGCAGGCTGCAAAGCCGCTCAAGGGTATTCCTTATCACTTTAAGGATATCCGTAACTATCCATTGGATGAACAGAAGAAATGGGAACAGGCATGCAA